>VZTO01023065.1:2067-47594 GCA_013400615.1 Syrrhaptes paradoxus | reverse complement strand
CACTGAGTTTAATAGGGCTTACACAACACGGTAAGTATCTCTTAAGTAATATAATTGCTATATGTCAGCCCGCTCATGCCTGAAAACTATTTTTACTGGAGGGGAAATCTTCCATTTTCCAAATGACTCATTTGTAATGAAAACTGTTTGCAATGAAAGTGAATAAAAGGCATTTTTATGTGACATACAGCATATCAGCTGGGCATTTTGAGTTGCTGTTTGAAGATTCAGCACCACATTGCTTATGGAGACTAGATCTGCTGGTCCAGAGTTGCTGCACCAGGAATGTTTTTAGCCCTTGTTTTTCAAACAAACCCTTATCTTGCACCTTTACATAACTGAAGTAGCTTTTTTGTTCAGGAAAATGCTGTCTTAGATAAGTGTGGGGTATGGCAGAGACCGGTATGGCACAAGCCATTTTGGTGCAGGCTCTCCACCCCCTCAGGCACGGAGGCATCCAGCCCAATGCACAGCAGACAGGGCTGTGTGGTTTTCCACCCTCTTTAACCTTTCTGCTGAGAGATGGCAACCGAGAGATAAATTTCGATAACTCATCCCAGACAACTGTAAGCAGCAGGCACCCAGGCTTTAACAAAGCTGGTGGAGCACCGCAGCACTGACACTGCCGTGCAACTAAACCAGCATCGCTGGAGACCTGACACAAGAGGGCACAGCCACTTCTGTTGCTTTCGTCCGGCATTTCACCAAGTCCTAACACCCTTTCCCCAACAGACTAAATGCTGTATGGTTTATTCTGGGGATACAAATCAGCCAAAGCTGAGAGGTTTGCCCTCCCTCCAGTGGCAGAGGAGCGAGAGAAGAGAAAGTGATACTGACTACTGGTCCACTTACATCATTGGGAATAGTAAGTTCATGGGAACTGGTTGGAGTAGTGGCATCCAGTCCTGTGCAGGGGACAGAGGGAAAATGTTACACCAGTTGTTTGCAAGAAGGGCAAGACACAACAAGTGATATTTTACAGGAGGAAACATACATAAAAGAGGAAAAAAAAAAGAGTAGCCAAGAAAAAGAGAGAACTCTAGCAAAAACAGAAAAGAAAGCAGGAGATGCAAAACTCAAGAGGGCTGGACTAATTGTTTGAATTAACCTTTAACCCACCAAAGCAACAAATGCCACGTGAGATTCCACAGGGTCATAAAAAACTTCTAGAAAATGAAGGCTGTCCCCTAAAAATAGTCTCTGAAGTATGTACTAAACACATCAATTGCAAAATTAATGGATGGCTGAAATTTGACCTGTCTACCAGGAGTTCTAGAATATGGAAAACAAAAGTGGAAGTCAAATGAACAATTATCAGTACAAAACCCACAGATTTGAAAAATAAAATTAATAAATTAAAATAAGGATGAGGAAATTAACCTAGGAAAATGTGGGAATTATAGGTGGGATTAGTTACTGAAGAAATGTTGGGAAGGGTAATTTTTGAAGGGAAATGTGCAAAATAGTCTAAGCTGCATACATTTGCTTGTAAATTGGGTGGACAAAAGGAAAATGCTCAGGAAAAATGGAATTACTGCTCTAACACACAGTAACATTACAGAAACATACGTCTCACAAATAAAACCAAGAAAAGATTAAGGACCAGCATGTTAATGACAAGACCAAGGAAAATACAAAGCTAGGAAAGGCAACTGAGTATTATTTCTAGATATTTTATCAGATACATCATGAAGAAACAAAAGTATACTTGGGATGTAATTTCCCTTTCTCTCCTTTTCCTTTTTTTCAATGTTTATTATTATCTGTAAAGACATTCCAAAAGTACTAATTTCCAACTAGAAAAGACAGAAAAGAAATACTCTTACAAAAAATGACTCACCTACATTTTAATTATGTTTACATTCAATTAAGGGTTCCATATGCTTATTTTACATTGAACATATAACAGTTGAGCTGCTCACAGAATTTGATGTATGTGATAAAATGTTATTTGCCATACAAAGCATGTACCAGTACATAAATACTTCTGTTTTGTGACGTTTTTAGATGCCAAGAATGTACATAGTGAAGTAAAAATGATTTATTGCAGGGTTAACCGACTTTTCACTCTTGAACCAAGAATTCAGCTTCAGCTTTAATAAGTATAGACTGGATTTGCAGTCCTTAAATTTACTAAATTTCCATTGCATTTTGTAGCTATATCTGCACGTCTAGTAGGAAGAGAGGCACTTGTCCCAGCAGTGATGATTATTAGGAATTCCAGTTTTTCCTATGTTTGCTTCTTTTTGTACCATGTTACCAAACTGTAAATTTGACAAGATGCATGCCCAAGTACTTCACTTGGGACCAACTGGTACATACTGTATGGCCCATAATAACTTCATAAGGACTGAACAAAAGAAACGCAGGGCTTTTACCCAGTGGCACAAATGAAGCAGTTTTGATTAAATAAATGTAACAAACAAAGCACATGTTATTAATGATGAAAGGAACTGTAACAGAGGCATGGGAGGGGAAGAACAGAGATTAATGTGTAAAAACAGAAGGATTGCTGGTCATTGACCACATTTATTATTAAAATGATGTAATGACCATGGGAATCAAAGCTGTTAAGAAGAAGGACATCCTCAGGGGGTCATGGGTACGTACCAGGGAAACCAGGGGTGGTCTGCCCAAGGGGAGTAAAGGGGGGATGCTGCATAGCCAACTGGTGAAGCTTGGTCAACTGCAGGGCAGGATGGGAAATTAGAACTAACCAATCAAATGGAATTATTTCAGAGCAGAGAAACCATCCTACATGTTCTAAAAGTGGATTAATTAAAATTATATTGTAAAAAAAAAAAAGGTTTACTCATTCATTCTAATCTACCATAGAGAAAAAAAAACAACAAACTGGTTATAAATGACACCTCTACTGTTATTAAATGTAATGGCTATTGTTAATATTAATTACTTACTGTAGAATTACATATTAAAAGAACTCAAATATATCACATGCAAAAAAAAGACCACAATAACTGTCATTTGTTTCTGGGCCATTGTACTTTCTAGCAATTACTACACAAGGTAAGAGATGCAGCTGAGCTCACACTTGGCTCTACAGTGTGTTGTTCAGGAAAGGTGTCTTTAGGGCGTGTCTTTACTGCTTACTGTAGAAAGCAAATGTTGCCCAGAACAAATAAGAGCGAGAGGAAGCAAAAGGGAGCAATTTACGTGTGCAGGACTCACGTCTGGATGAGGGATGGCGTACTGCCCCTGAATCGCGAATGCCTGAAAACAACAAGCACAGTTAAGACACAGGTCAGTCAGGTGGGACAAGTAGTGTTCCTGTTCTTATCAGAAAAGCTGCTCCAGGCTCCCCAGGTGAATGCCACCCACATCGCTTCCAGCACTGACTGATGCCTAATTGTCTTGTGCTGCTTGATAATGCTTGGCATGGGACAGAAAGATCTTAGGCTGCCTGCACATTCCTTGCAAGCAGGGGATGCCAACTGCCACTGTCCAAGCTCTGGTGACCCTGGTCCTCAGAACCCCTTTTCAGCCCAGCTCTGTCTGCTGGGAGCAGAGCTGGGGACAACAGAGGGCTGAGGAGCTTTGGGATGGCCCCTTCCCCTCCCTGCTGCCCCATCCACCCAGGGCCACTGATGCACACAAGGAGATACTGATGCTGGGACAGCAAGGGTGGGACAGACCTGCCTGGCGGGTGTCCTGCCCTGACATCCACCTCCTGACTGCCATGTACAGCTCTGAGCCACCTCTTCTGGCTACCGACCGCCACAGACGCTAAATGCCAGCAAACGTATGCCCTGGTGCACCCCACAGGGCTTGTGCCCCAGGCTGCCATGCCAGCAGGTAAGTGAGCACATGTGGTGGATGGCAGCCTGCTCTGCGGTGCCTTGGCACGGGGCCAGAATGCCAACTTGGAGAGGGGAGCGTGATGGAGATCACCAGCATGGCAGTCCTGTCTTCCACAAAGAGTCAAATATCCTCTCCCAAAATCCAGCCTCTCTGCACCACAAAGAGCAGGGCGAGGGTAGTTTCTGGCATCACTCCTGGCAGCACAAGGGTAAGATGGGGACTGCCAAGAAAGCACATGAGAGAGGAGGGGTACAGTGGCATGCCTGGCACCAGTTAGCACAGCCCTTCCTCTCCCCTGCTGGCTCTGTTCAGCTCTCCGTAGTGGCCTCCAAAAAAAAAAAAAAATCTATAGAGAGTCCATAATTTTCTGTTATATCCTGTGGGGCTTTTCTGAAAGGAAAGACATGTCAGAAAAATTGTAATATGCTTGTGCTTAGACTGGCAGAAAAGCATAAGTACAAATTATAATGTATAAATATTTGTAGTGGGAGAATTAGAAACATGAACAGAGCTGATTAGCTTAGGTTGCAAAATGCTTATTAGAAAGTAATGAATCCTCTGCAAATGATAAAACAATTCATTTAATGGAGTTTGGATATTAAAACCTTTAATGCCCCAATTGCTTAATGCACGTTTCTGCAGCAGGATTTCCCTTCTGGAGAAGAAACATTTCATTTAGTTTTTAAATTAGTTATAAAGCAAGGCCACTATCGGACAAACATTATGCACACGAGCAGTTTTCAGGCAGAAGTGTGTGCAACTGGGCTCAATGGGATGTTCATGGCTGTACATATATACTCACATGTGCCTATGGGGGCTGGTCATTACTGAGGTTTATAGATGACAAGAAAAGGTTCCAGTTCACAAGGATGGGATCACTGCTGTCAGTGGGTCTTAAGCAAGTGTGCATTCAAGCAAGCAAAGCACATCTTTAAGTGTTTTACTGAATGAGGTCAACCTTAAGCAAATGTTAGGCTGCTTTGACGTTGGGGCTTTGTGCATAGCTGAGCACAGGAGAAGCCTCAGGGATGTCTAGCTCGAAACGGTGCTGGGTGGGGGCTTGGGTCCATGAGCAAACAGCGGGTTTGGAAACTGCTTTGGTGTCTGAGACTCTGTGCTAGACCACAAGTGTCCTTTCTGATCTTGGCTTTACTTCAAACTCAACCGAGAGAACATCTTTTATGTGGGTGCTTCCTAAGCAGTGGTCTGCAAACCAGCAAGAAACCACTGCAAAAAAAAAAATAATCACCAGTGAATCTAACAAAAGTCACCTCCTCCTTCAACATTTCTCTCCCTCATATTTCCATGTATACATATAAGGAAGAAAACAAAATGGAGAAATATTCAGAGCTCAGACTACCTTTTATTTGGCTGTCAATGAAAACCATAAAAGCAGCATTGATAAGATGGGTCTTGAATTTTTTTCTTTCCCAATAAAAAAAAAAAAGTAGTCCTTTGCTTCTTAGGCTCCCAAAAGGTCATTTGATTGATTTAGGTTGAGAAAAAACTGCCTTTGACTGCTTTACCCCTTGGCAGAGGAACTGTGCCCTTTCCACGGATGAGGCATGCCAAGAAAATGCCTGAGACAACTGTACTATATAATGTTTCACAAAGGACATGAGCTACAGGTCTGCTCCCACCAAAGCCAAGGGCAACTTTCCTACTGACGTATTGACATTAGTAACAGCAGGAATGACCTGGTCTACAAATCTTCCTCCATTTAAACCACAAAACTGCTATGAGATGTAAAGCAAAGCTGTACCATGTGAGTAGCCATCTAAACAACAATATAGCACAGTGGGTAGAAATTTCTGATTTGTTTCCATCAGGCAGGAGTCCTAGATTTATTTTTTTTTTAACCACTGCATAAGCTAAATATTGGTAAGGGGCAGGGCAGGACAGTGTTCAGCTTCCTTTTAGTTCTGTCATGCAACACAGTATCGAAGAAGCACAAGAGAATTAAAAGCAATACTTAAAGCAAAAGAACCCCAACATGTTAAGGAAAACTAGAAATTTTATTTTGCTAGTGTTGCTTGATATGCAAGCATTAAACAAACCAAAACCTTTCAAGTTAGCCATCATGTAATTTAGAATGGAAAAATAACTTCTGATAGCATAGCCAAAAGGCTGGGTGGCATTAACACTGTTGATAAAATTGCGTTTTCAGTATTAATTTCCATTTATGAAACTTGGTTAAAGTGTCTTTCCATACTGACTCCCAAGCATACTTTAAGCATTTTCTTCAAATGTTTGTGTAGTCAGAGACTAAATTCAAAGCAAACAGAAAGAGTCTGCCTCTTACACTCTTTCTCACATCAACAAGGTTGCATTAAGAAAGTGTGAACACATTTTTAACTGATAAGACTGAAGATTACAAGAGCTACTAGACCTTAAAATAGGACACTTTCCATTACTTACACAAACTGTTCAGAGCACTCTAGCAAACAGTTTCAATATTTTTGAGTAATCATATACAGAGATGGTCTTTAAAGGCAGTGGCAACTACAATACTGGTTAACGCGGGCTGCTGCATATATATACACACATTTCTTAAAGGAAAGCACTGCAGTGTAAACTTTATACATATACATATATATCGAGTAGATTATTCTGAACTTTCAGACATAGACCAATTTTGGGCAAATTATTTTAAATTTCACTTGAACTTCGGTGACTAAGGAAGCAGATTTCTCATTTTGAAGACAACTAAGAGTGGTAGGCTTGGACACCAGGAATTCAAAGCTACTACATCAAGATTATGAAAATCTGGATATACATCACAGCATATAATTTCAGAGTAGAAGGTAAAACTCTTGAGACAAATGCTCAGAGAAAGCTCATTACAAGGGCCTGTCAAAAGCAGGCTTTGATGTATGCTTGAGATGTGCAGGAGCTTCCTTACAAGCTGGCGGATTGTGGTGGCATGGGTTGCCATACCACCAACAATACCAGCAGCACCTTGTGCCCTCTGCCCCACCAGGAACCCTGTGTCCAGCTTCTCATATCACCTCCAAATGGTCTAGTGGGGTGAGACACGGTCTGCAGGGCTGCGGGCAGAGCAGCCCAAACACTGCCCTGTGACAAGGAGATGACCTGGGCTGAGCTAACGGGACAGGGGTTGGGACCTGCCTGCAGATGTTCCACCATGCAGGTGAGTGGCTCTTCCCACTGAGTGACTGCTTAAAAAGGATCCTTGCTGTCATCCAGGGGAAAAGATTTGTCTGGGTGGGGGTTCCTTACTGCCAGAGAGGCTTCACATACGTGAATCCCAAGTAGAGAGATGGCTGCCTTCCTCTAGGCCAGATTTAGGAGACCAATTTCCCCTTGAGTTGGGCAGGGCTCACAGCATCTCACTCCTCCACCATTGCACATATCTGGGCAATGCTGCTCTTTGCCTATTGGCTATATGGGTCCCCTTGTGAGCCTCCGATGGTGTTTTTAGGGTGCATATCGCTGTGTTCATTGCTGGTTCATCAGTTACTAAAACTGCATTGCCCCGGCAGTGGATGATGATGATGATGGAGCAAATTCCTGCCATGTCACAGTGGCATGTTGCAGACCCATTTCAGAGTGTTATCAAGAGACAAGGAAGAGTTATATTGCACATCAGGTTTCAAAGGCAGATGAGAACTCTGCCCGGAATAGAATAAGACGAAGGGAGAATCATCAAATCTTCACCATATAAAAAAGAAACAGAAACACTGTGCTTGTGTTATCCATCAAGCTGTTACACATCATGGTTGGGAAAGTCTACACGTGCATGTATGTTGTTCCTGTAACCTCAGAACCCCATTTCTACTTGGTCCTGAGAGACTAAAAGACTAAATTATGTCTGTATAGGTTTTTGTTGCAAAATGCACTGTTTGGTCCTAAAAAAAATGAAAACTAAGAGAAAAACAATGCCTTTCATGAGGAAAGGCATCCTGTTGTTCGATCACCTCTGAAAAGCTGACAAAACTGCTTATACTGCTGGTGGAGCTGCAACTTAAGAGTGAAAAAACCAACCCCTACAATGAACAGCTTTGTCCCACTCAGGGAGCAGCTGATTTGAACACCTCTCAATTCGCAGGAGGGCAAACTTTTCTTGATTACAGAATTTAATTTGAAATCTTGGTAATGTATCAGTCATCACAATTTGTGTCAAGTTTGCAATGCAGTGTTCTCCTTTCCTGCCAACTGTAAGCACATAGAGTAGACAAAGCACATCAATACTATACCAGGCAAAAAAGAGTAAAAGTTGAAAACTAACAGGTGCTGGCTGAGGTTGGGCCAAGACGGTGTGGTTTCCAGCTGAAGCCAAAATGGTGTCTGCTCTTACCTGGCCACCTGCAAAAATGATAGGTGCAGAGGCAGGTTTGGGACGGTAGGGGATGGTGGCACCTTTGGGTGGGGACTGTAGACAAAAACACAGAGAGATCAAAATGCAGATAAAGCAGAGCTTGGATTAAAAACCCCACGCTTTACCTTGGTCTCCTCAGACAACAAGGCATGCAACTAACCCAACCCAACCCAGCCCACCACCCCATCGACCAAGAAGCAAGCTGGAGGCTGGTTGCCTGGGCTTCGAGGGGAAGAGCCAAGGTCGTGACTGCACAGCCAAAACAGGCAGTGCTGGCACTCATGGCTTCATTACTGTTGTTGGATGAATCTACAAAGCTTCATTAAGCATTGCAAAGTATTTCAAGAAACAAAGGCATAATTTTGAAATTTGTCGATGTTTTGGATAAATCTGGTCTGTGCCCTTGCTTTGTTAACACAGAGAACAGCTCCTGTTTATTGATCTTTCCTACACTGTTACACGTCAAGGTTTCTTGTTTTACCAACTCAATTAAGTCAGCTGTTCAGCTGCAAATGACCAGCCTGATACTGCCTTTTGTCTGACTGAGCTGCAAGGTTGGAGAAAAATCCTCCAAACTTCAGCAAGAGCATAACCATAGCCTTCGTAATGCACAGAAAGCGAGAGACCCAAAGAGAAACCCCCTAACTAAGGCTAACTTTCTCCTTGTAAATAAAGCAGAAGCACCTGCCTGTAAAAAAGGCTTCAAACTGTGCAACACCTAGCAGAATGGTGCCCTGGTTTCAGTGCATTACCTACAACTAAAGAAGGTAACAACAATGTCACTTCCATCAATTAATATCATATAAGTAGCTATTTCATGTCAGTGAAATTGTTTGTTGCCAAATTAAATATATGCTGCAAATCAGAGCACATTAATTTTCTGAGGTCTTTAAATGTTTGAAGAGGCAAACTGTAGTTAAGCCAGTGTCTTCTTAGTGCTGCTTGTGATTAGTTACATTAAAATTAAGCACTTCTTATGTCAAAAATTGGTTATTCAAAAAGTGGCACCACCTGTGGGAAAATAAGATCATGTCTCTCTGATTTTAGGAAGTGGCTTCTCTCATTTTCTTTAGCAAATAATTATTTATTCCACAAATGTCACCTGGACAATAGACTACACACTATTCAGAGAGGCAGTAAGTATTGACATCATGTATTTCATCTCTAACAATCTAAAATTTTTTTTTAGTATTTTCTTTCTGTTCTCTTGCATTTATATAAAGAAATTCCTTCCTCACAGTAGTTAAAAAAAAATAAAAGAAGAGTCACTTTTCCCCAGTAAAACACTGGGGATTTATTGATTTTTATGCTTTTATTTCCATTAGGCTGTATAACATTTTGATGCAAAGGCTGTGTGTCACTTTGATGCATTGCATACTTCTGAAGAGCCAATAGCCACAGTGATGTCTCAAACATTCTGCTGCTTCTCCCTTCTTTAAAGAATGACAGAACAGTAGGATGTCAGAGATCATTATGACACAGCCCTTGACTACACTTAGGTAAAAAACCAAGCCAAATAAAAAAAACATAGAAAATTTTCCAGCAGAAAATGTGATAAAAGTGGAGAAGTTTAATATTCCATGTCAAAAATTATGTTTACTAGTTCAAAATATTTAATTTTGATTTGCTGATTTTTTTTTCAAACTTCTATTGAACTTGATCAGTTGAGAAATGTACCTGCATGAAATTATGGGCATTTTCAGCAAGGGTTAAAATGCTCAGATTTTTATATAAATTAATTTTGTATCATTTAATCTAAGAGCTAAAAAACTGGTGTCAACATGAAACATTCTGGCCTTATGCAATGACCTGATGCTAAGGAAACAAAAAGTCCTGGTAAATCTAAATTATGCTAGTTAGAATTATTTATACCTAAAACAAGACTTAGTTGTTTTCTGCCCTATTCAGCATCAGAACAAAATGCTTTTATCTTGGAACAGGCTGCAGCTCCATGCTGAACCTGGTTTGCTGTTTGACAGTGTCATGACAGCCCTGGTCTTCGATTACTAAAGCTTCTGTGAGAGGCTCTCAAACACCAGGCAGTGCACAGTCTGACAAGTCCTCTTGAAATCCCTGCCACAGGAAGGGCAGGCAGCACCCCTGGGGAGCCCAGGGCACTGGAAAATTAATGTGTTTGAGCATCTCCCAAGTGAGAAGTGATACGCCAAGTGCTCACTTACCTCCAGCATAACCACGCATATTTGTTTCACGCACTGGATTATGGCATCGGGAGTGCCCGATATAGTCACTGCGCGCTCTGTCGAGTTTGGCAACATGTCCCCTGCCACCTGAACCTGGGCTCCTGTGGACTTGAGCGGAGACAAAGCAAAGAGAGCGTCACTGTCAGGCAGGTAACTCAAAAAGCCCGTGATTCACTGACCCGACGGAGGGGATGCACCTCTAAACTTCTGTCTTTTCTTCCCTAGCTACATGATAGAGTCAATATACAAACTAATGCCCGGACAGGGTAACTGGTGTCTGTCAGGACATGGATTTACCTGCTCAAGCCAATTTGCAAACACTCCCATCCTAGGAAGATCAGTCCTCAGTAACTGTTAACAAATCAAACTGTGACATGAATTTCAGGACAAGTCTTTTAACCCTCTCAAAGACAGACAGTTGCAATGCTGACTAAAAACAGCAAAAGGTGAAATGAAGTACTTTTCAATTAAAAAAAAAAAAAGAAAGGAAAAAATGCTGATTACTGAAGAAGGTCTGCTAATCGAATGAGCTGCAGAGAAATGGCTCTTCAATCCCCTGATGGCTGACTTGTGCCTCTGGATGAAATCTGGGGCTGCCTTAGACTCTGGAATATCTCAGGATGGTACAGAAGCACTTCTAAATTATAATTAGTATTGACTAAATATATACACATTGTCAACTTTTAGCTCATTAATGAACTCAAGGAGGTAATGAGCCGGTTTTGTGGGGTTTGGTGTTTTTTGTTTTGTTTTGGTTTTTGTTTTTTAAATTTTATCTTGTCACAAAGGTGTCTTAGCTAACCAAAGAGGGAAAAAAATACACGAGGCCAAAACAATCCCTGGCATTATGTCGCAAACATCCTGAAAGGCCTTTTTGGTCAATAGAAAAAAATCGCAGGCATTTTGTGTTGAGTTAGCACTTTCACACATTATAGACAAACTCTATTCCTGGCAATATTTTGGGTTTTTTAAAAAAAAGTATTTTCATTAAACATTGACTTTGTGTCAGTCAGTAAGGAGTTAATCTGGTTTCCTGCTGGTTACATACAACACATGTTATTCTTCTTTCCAAAAACTGATTAGATTACTGATTGCATCTTCTGTTCACTAGTTTAAGGCCAGAATATCAATTCCTTGCTCTATAATGGGCTTTGGAATTTTGCCATAATTTGATCAAACAGTTATGCTTTTCTTCTCTTTTTTGTAACCTTATCTTGAAAATAATACATCAGCCCTACATGTCATCCCTGGATACATGACTGAACACAAAAGACCATCCCTCGTGCAATTGCTGCTCAGTGTGTTGTGCGATGATGAAATTAGACCACATCTCGAGATGGATGCTCCTTTTTTTCTGTTTGATCATATTTGCTGTTTAACGTACAGTTCTGGTATCCGTACATCCAGCACAAAATACTCTGCCAAATATTGCAGTCATTTGTGCATTTTCTTCCAGTGCCAATCTTGTTTATTCTTTGACTTTGGTCATATGTCAGCAATGAAAAAATGAGTAATATTTTGTCCATTACCCTTATGCTTAAGAAAATATGCAGTGTGACTTCTTGCTTCATTAGCCTTATCAAAACACCTGTTTGGCCAAACACTGTCCTCTTACCTCCTTGTACTAGACCAGTAGGTAATTGCTTCTGAAACTACACTCACCAGAATAATCACTTCAGTCCTTTAATGTACACAGACCAACAGACCGATCCTACCTTTAAAAGCCTGTGTCCTAAAAGCACTCACTCATTGCTCTGGAAGAAGTTACCAATATTTAAAATAAAATCAAAAGTATCGACAGCTGTAAAACCTAAAGCTAAGCGCTCACCAGCACACAGTTCATACTCTCACGCCTGCTCCTATTTTAACACAACT
Organism: Syrrhaptes paradoxus; assembly: GCA_013400615.1. Classification (NCBI taxonomy): domain Eukaryota; kingdom Metazoa; phylum Chordata; class Aves; order Pterocliformes; family Pteroclidae; genus Syrrhaptes; species Syrrhaptes paradoxus. The sequence goes on along the minus strand of VZTO01023065.1, from coordinate 35,360 downwards.
AAGAAATCGGCTGGATTCCTGCTGCCTGACAGTTCTTCTGAACACTCAAGAGATCTGGAAGACCTTGAGAAATCATGTTTTGTGGCTGAGGTCACCTTGGACCGTGTGCTCTGACAGTAGCTCTGCCTTCTCCAGTGGCAAGGCTTTAGTCTGGCTTTGCCTGTTGCCTGTCACGGCGAGAGCGTGCGGCTGCTCATCAGGCTGCCTGGCTCACCCAGCCACCAGCTGCTGCCAACACCAACAGTCCAGTGACCGTGCAGAATCTGAGCCAGAAATGTCCCATACGGAAGGCAAACTGAACACCTTCTTTCCACCCAGGCAACGACTTCAACACACAAGTATCTTCTCCCATCTATGCATAGTTCTCTGACCAAGATTTTTTGGGAAGAAAGAAGAAAAGAGAGCTGTCAGCTAAGGGAAGCAGTATGTGCTGCTTTTACTTCCTTGTATGCAAGGAGAGAAAAGATCCTTTCAGCAGCAGCCTTCAGAGGGAACTTTCTTAAAAGCTCCTGGGACAATCAAATTTGAATCCAAATGAAATAATTTGGAAGAACTCGAGAGTCAACAGGATGAGACACCTAACTGTCCTCTGTGATCATCTTTCCTTCCATAAATTAACATTTCATATGAAATGCTGGACACATAATTTTTATCAAAGCATTTTCCACTCCTTCTTGACATTTGATAAAATTTTCTTTGAATAAAACAATCTAATAACTTTTTTTCACACTTGAAATAAAACTTAAAAGCTCAATTACACCTACTGTCTTGAATATACATTTTAGGCAAAAGAGGACATTTAAATTTGGTAGAACCTGTCAAAAGATTATATTTTGATATAGCAAAATGAAAAAAATAGATCAGCATGTTATCTCGCTATTCAATATCTCACCCCATGTTGGAATGACTACAAATGTAGAAAAAGTACTGTCACTTTCTCCAGAAGAAAAATCCATTTTTATGAAATGTCCCATTCAGATTTTCTCTACATAACTGAGTATGTACCTGATTTTCCTGTCGAAATGATTACAAACAGTGGATTGTTGGCTAGGCACGTGCTATGTTGTTACAGTCATGCATGGAAGATTTAAAACTGGCACTCTGCATGATATTTTTTGCATTTTTTGGTTTAAGGAAAAAGTGTTTGCTAGCACAGCACACTGAATAAATACACTTAGATAAAGTCTGGATCAAAAAAAAATCTGGAAGAGCCATTTCTGTCGCTAAATTGTTGCTTTGCTAAATTGTGCATCAGTCTAATATGTTGTAAAGCTGTGTCTTTATTTCACACACGGTCTTTACCTTCAAGGAAGGCAGGAGGGTAAACCTGTGCTGGAGCCCTGCTTCCCCCAGAGCAAGGCTTGTACAGGCTTTTCACTCAGCATATGCTCATGCTAGTGTGATGAGCAAAGAGCAGAGGTCAGCAGTGGCAGGGCACACTACGGTAGGATGCCAAGCTAGCCGATGTTCCTGGCAGACATCTCAAGACTTACCTCCCTGATTTCTTTGATTTTGGAACCTCCTTTTCCTATAAGGGATCCACACTGACTTGCTGGGACGACGAGCCGCAGTGTTACAGGCGGTTTGCTTGTCACTGTGCTGTTTGTCATTGAAGCGTTTATGTCCTGTAATCACAACATCAGTGAGAATTAGTGGAGGATGTGTTGTTCCTGGTAAGCACTGAAGTGCTCAGAGCAAATGCCTGAGCTGTCTGTGGCAACCTGGGGAGCATGCAGCCAGTCATGGTTTGTTTCTGTTGCAGGTAAAGCCACTGGCTCTGCCAGTGATACGCCATAAGCACAAACGCCCTGGCACTGCAGGTCCAGCTGTGGGACCAGAGGGCAGCCTCTAAGGCAACACCGGGAGGAGGAGGAGATCTGTCACTAGACCAGCTGAAACAGATGGAAAAGACAAAAGAGGCTTTTGAGTTCACAGGCCCCCAAATTCTGATTTGGTCTTTTCCACTGTTTCAATTAGAACACTTCTACTAAATGATAAGTCTTTGCATTTCACGCAATTTCTTGTCAGGTTTAATACAAAGAAAAAATATTAAAAAAGGGAATGACAAAGAATCCGTGAATAATCTGAGAAGAGAAAATTAGATTATTTTCATAAATATTTTCCTGCCCCCCAGGTTTAATTTCTCTTTCGTAGCAGATCTATAAGCCTTTGTAGCCCTATATAATTTCTAAAATCTTTTCCATCACAGCTGTGTAATCAGAATCCGAGGAGCTCAGCAGAACAGCAATTACCCATATCCAGGTAATGTAACCTATATCTGTGTATCTCATTATCCAATGAGACTACGCTGTGTGTTCTCAGGGGCATTTCAACATACTATTTGTTGCAAGATTTACATTTTTAAAAATATATTTGGCTTTTTCAAAGTCTTCTAGGCAAGACAAAACAATCCCTCTGAAGTATTCACCACAGAGGAGAAGATAAAGCTTATCTTCCCACTGATTAGATGGGATGCTGTAAGAGCACTTAGGATCACAAAAAAAAGCTTCAAGCTGCATGGCACATGTCCAACAACCCATGAGAATCTCGATGTGGTTCCAGCAGATGGAACTGATGCGATTCCCCACTACCACTTATTACAATAACAAAAAAAAGTGTGATCAGGACCCCAAATTAAAAAAATAAAAAGGTACTTTAAACAATGCTGCACACCTTGTTGAACTGGTGCGGGAGCTCAGTGACATCAGTGGCACCAGCACCGATTCCTGCAGTACTTATTATTTGTGATGGTAGCACTCTTCCGTCCAAGAAATGGCTCAGTGTGACCTTGCTTAGCTTAAAAGAGAAGAAAAAAATCTTGGATGGAACGAGGCATTGCTGCATGCCACAAGACAGCTATCAAATCATTCCTCTGCCAGCCAGTAACACACATTTTGTTTAGTGCTCGTGTCAGAGAGAGACTGAAATCCAGAACAAAGTGAGAGGGATAACAGAATCTTGCAGCACCCATGTATCTGAAAGAAAGCCCAAGTCATGCCAATTTTTCAGCTGGAAGATGCCATCTCACTGTATCATGCTTGTGTCAGGTGGAGGCACACAATCATCCAAATGTAGGTAAATAACCCTCCTCAGCCACCCAGCATGACCCTCATAATTTCTCCCTCTTTTATATCCTATCTGGCCTGGCCTCAAAGCCTTCACTGCACTGATCGCTTTCAAAAGCACGTTACAAAAACTGGAAGCTGCTATTCTGTTTATTTTCTCCTCATCGTTTGAAAAAAGCAAAACCTAAATATGCAGGCTCAGCAGCACACCCATAAAGGCATCAGTCCAGCTTAAAAACACAACAAAAGAGAAACGAACAGAAAAAAATGCCCTCTAAAACTGCAGGCTCCCTTTTAGGGTTGTCTAGAAACTCTCACAGAGCAGCTGTCTTTCAAACTGGAAGATTCCCATTTTTTTAACCTCCTAGTTGCTGTAGCACTGCATGCCTTTCCTCAGAGCTCTATCAGACACTAGAGCTGGATCTTGCCTGGCTTTCTGCCCACTTGCCTGGGCTGGTCCTCAGCCAGGATGGGCTAATGGGAGCCTGGAAGCTTCAACACAGCTCCCAGTGTTGAAGCCTTGCAGCATCCCTAGCTCCTGGCACCCCAGAATCGCAGGGTTTAAGGCTTCCCAAGGCAAGCAAACCTGTCAGCTCAGAAATCTACCAAAAATATATCAGGGAAAAATATACCAGGGAAAAATATACCAAAATTCTTCTTTACTGGTTTCTAAATGACATGTTAAACCTGCCAATTTCCACAGCAAGTACAAGTCTGGGAAGTGGCTCCTCGCTTGGTAACGACAACGATAGGATTTACCTGAGCTATAGCTGCAGGACTCAGTATTTGCCAAAAAGGCATCATATCAATTGCTTTTATCCATTTGCTTTTCTCTCCTCCTTATTTTTAGAGCTGAGCAATTTCTTCATAAATGTTTGCAAATAAACACGGATTCTACCAAACTTTTCCTTATTTATTTGGAGAAGGTCTGAATACTGAGTTCTGCCTGCTGGTTTTTTCAGCACTTAACTACCACGTGCTTCCAGTGGATTGTTGCCCAGGGAAGCTGTGGATGCCCCATCCCTGGAGGTGTTCAAGGCCAGGCTGGATGAGGCTTTGAGCAACCTGGGCTAGAGGAGGGTGTCCCTGCCCATGGCAGGGGGGCTGGAACTCGATGATCTTTAAGGTCCTTTCCAACCCAAACCATTCTATGATTATGCATATTATATCCAAAACCAGAGCTACCCCACTCACCAGTGAACTCACAGCTTATCTTCTTGGGTCTCAGCCTTCAGTCTGGAAATAACTATTCTAAAATGCCCTCTCTTGCAACTCCAGTGGTCTGCCTGGGTTAGTACCATTTTTTAACAACTCTCTTTTTCTTTTGCAGTGAATACTTTAGTTGTTTATGTAACTACCTACCCAGCCTGTAAACTCATCATCAGGCTGATAGAAAATCAACTTTTATTAGGAAGGTTGTCAAAGCAGAGCAATATAGGGCTGCAGAGCAACCACACAGAAACACTCCTCCAGATGTTTCTTTTTTTCTCTCTGATGTATTTTGAAATTTTTTCTAACATTAGAAAAGCATTCCAGGGCTCCCATGTCTTCCTAGACCTGCTTATTACCAGCTATACAGCTGTAGGTTTGAAACTAAGGGTTCAAGGGCTTCATGTCAAAATGCTTCATGTGGGCATGCACAACAAATACCAAAAAATCCCTCAAACCAGCAATGTCACACATGCATCTTTTTTGTTCTGTTTGAAGGTAGCTGCAATAACCAGAGCTGGGCCAGGCACTGTCTGCTCTGGAATTTTCATTTTTTTTAAATGGCTGAAGAAATCTCCAACAAAAAGATATGGACGAAAAATAACATTTGGTATCTAGCTCATTTGCAATTTCTGAAACAGTACTTTATTCTACCTCCAAAGCAGTACAGTTACCTCATTCTATTGACAGGAATAATTACAGGAAACCTATCTGATTACATGAGACATTTTTCTTTACCAGTGTTCTTTTAAATATAGCAGAAGCCAAGTGTATTAAAACTAAATACAGATACTTCAGAACATAACCACAGTACTGTATCTGCAGGGAGTGCCAATACCCCTTTGCTAATATCCACACGAAGAGTCCAGACAACCCTCTAAAATCTAGAAGGGTAAATATGATGAAATCCAGTCAGACACCTGAATTTCAGATTTCTTTGCCTATTGCTAGCTGCAGCACTTTCAAAGACAATGTGGTGTTGGGTGGTGGGGTGGGGATCCAATGCAGGCAGTGTTTGATGTTTTTATGGGAAACGTGGCATTATTTGCACTGGGTACTCGTTTTAGTAACTGGCAGGGATTATCCCTATTAATGATTCCCTCAGCATTTTTCAGGATACAGCCTTAAGCAGAGCACGTTTTTTGTGTAGAGAGCAGAAAGACTGCTCTCTCCAGGTCTCTGTGGGTTGGGAGGTATGGCACCATACGCAAAGCTGCCTCTTAACCTAGAAGAAACAGGGATTGGTACAAGATGGGTAGGAGATAAAGCTGATAAGGAGATAACAACAGGTGGTTTTAAAATTGGGCTGGAGAGAATTACTTGTGTGGTTCTGCAGCATTCAACTTCAAAACCATTATTATCTCATTAAAAACTTGTAAGGAAAAAAAAATAAATGTTCTTATAAAATATACCATGCCACAAAAGCAGGGTACTTTATCAACACATTGAAAGACTGGAATATCACACACGAAGATCTGAAAACCCATGAAAGATTTTAGAAATATAAATGGGATTAACATTTGCAGTATATAAAAAAAAAGGGTAATTTTTTGGGGGGCTAACAAGAATGTCTGCCAAGACCAAAGAGGTTCCCACTGAAGACACTGGAGCAGAAGCTGGGGATACCTCCCAGGCACATCATATTTGTGTGCAAAATATTTCACTAGTAGGAGGTGAGGCGTTTGCAGCAGCAGTAGGGATATGTTAGTGTCATAGCCAGGACAGGGGGCTGTTAGTGCCATTAAATGAGTCCCCGTGGAACTTCATTTGCAACCTGGCCACAATTAACATGCACATTTAACACAAACTGTAACTGGAAAAAGGTAGAAAGGGACTACTAGAATCATGAGGGGGATGGGGAATGTATCCTCTGAAAGACAGAGCTTGACTTATTCCAGCAAGGGAGTGAGGGGCTAAAACTGTTTTCTAAAAACACATCTAAGAGGGGAATTCTCAGGGAGGGAAAGGAAAAAAATATTTAAACTAATAGCCAGTTCTGGCACAGGAACAAAGCTGCATAAGCTGTTCATGAGTAAATTCAGGTGATGAGTGAAAAGAAGGTGACTAATTGTCAGAGAACTGAGGGTGTGGATCCAATACCAGGAAATAAAAAAAATAAATCTAATTAGTTTTTGATCATACTGTAAAGGAAGTTACAAGACATACTGCTTATACTAGAAAATGACGGCATCTGATGACCCATAAACTCTCTTCTTGTCCTGTTGCTCTAAATGTGAATAAACACCATGGGTAAATATAGGAACAAGCTGATATTTCCCATCAGTGCCAGCATCTCCCAGTGCTATGGGGGGATGCAGAGACTAACCTCACTGACTTAGAGAAATAAGTACTCTTAAGAAAGGGATTCACATCCTTCTAGTTTAATCATTAATGGAGAGACACAGCACAGTGATTCAGTCCACCTGTCTGCAGGCTCTTTCTTCTTTTAGAAGAAGGCAAACTGCCTTCTGCAGGGGCTTCTGTCTCTCCAGAGAGGACAGGAGAGATGCCTGGTATGATTTTGGAAAGTAGAGGGAGTTAAATCCTCTCCTGAGTGACCAGGGTACATATTCTGTAGTCTGCTGTCTTTTCTGTGAGCTTTCCCATCAAAGTGGTGACCATATCTAATGGTAGTTTTTCATAAAATTTGAGGAGATTCCAGCACTTTAGGTAGGTATCTGCACAGAATGGTTATTCTACAGTAAATTGAACACTTGCCTCACTTAGTCTTAGTGCCTTTATTTTAATTAATTTTAAAAGTCAAGCTTTAAATATGGCAATTGGTAATTGCAGAGTTTGTTTCTAAAATAAAATTTTCTAGTTAAATGAGTTATATATTCATTTTGGCATACATAAAATTTACATCAATACCAAATGGAATCATATAAAAACAGAGCTAAAAGTTAGGCAATTATTCTTTTCAAATCAAACCCCAAAATGGGACAAGAAATTTTCCAAGACATTTTTCCTACCATTAGTGCACATTACTAGAAGCACTTGCTTTTCCCTGAAGCCTCCAAAAAGCAAAAGAAATTATCAAACAGCTTGTAAATCGATCCACTATTTTTCTTCAGTGTTACTGCCAAAAGCATAAAAATACAACCACTTTCATTGCTATTATATAGAACATTAAAAAAAATCATATTTAACATTAAAGCAAACATGAAAAAATTCAGTGTTCATATCTCAACTTGAAGAGAGAAAAAACATATTTTATTTTCTTACCTCTTCAAATTTTAGTGCAATCATAGAAAAAGCTTTAAAAATTGCATCTGTTGGGCCTGTTATTGTCACAATTCTCTCTGGACAGGAACCTTCTGAAATATTGATTCGAGCACCACTCTGTCAAAAAGAACAAACATTTTTCAAATTTATACTTCCCAAGGAGCAAAGTAAGTATGACTAGGGACATAGTTTGGGAAGCCATCTAATCCTGAGGCATCTAATTCCCTCTCCTATAATTGCAGCCCCAACATCATATAATTTCAGCATAAACTGATCACACTCCAAAACCTCATCTAACTGCGGGAAGCCAGATTCTGTCTGGGTAAATACTTATACAACCGTCATCACAGCATGCAAATAGCGCCTCTGTAACTCAAAGTTGCAAGTAATTGCATAATCAAGTTTTTTTTCTTCCCTCTTGCAGGGTTAACCTTAAGTAGGACCTCAGCTGCAGAATTTCAGACAAGGTTGCTGTCACCAGGGAGCAACAACATCTCCCAGAAAAGATGCACCTCTCTGGTTTGGAGACCCAAAGGCAGGGCTTGATCTTTCTAGCTGGGACGTTGCTTTGCACTGTGGAGAAGGTTCTTTATAGATGTGTGTCATGTGAAGGCAGTCATTTAATATGCACTGAACAACCCTTTAAAGGAGTATCAGTAGGACAGGCAACAGAAACAATGTTATCTCCTTAAGGTGAGGAGCCTGTTGGAAGGAGTTAAAAAACCATACATCCTGGCTCTCAGGTATACTTTGTCCCCTCTACACCACTGTGACAGTGCAGAGAAAACCCCTGAACTAGACGCATATATGTTTAAGAGGATCTTGGTGTAGATAATGATCAAGATCAGTTCAGGTAAGACCCACCCTACACTCTTCCTGAGGTTTCAGGCATGGATGTGTGTTAATGCAGCCTAACAAGTCACTGGAGCCACAACTCATCCACAGGCACCAACCTCTCTGAGGATCCGGACCTGTAGTGAATCTGAGCTAATTTGGCCCTTTACCTGCAGGGTTACCATGAATCAGCTGATGTGCTGTGTGTCTGAGCCCTTATTCATGTGCATACAGCTGCTCAACAGCAAGATATCGTATGTCCCCATAGGACATCAACCAAATGCAGCAAGAAAAAAAAACAAAAACAAAACAACACTACTGATAGAAAAATCTTGCTGACATGGACTCATCTGGCAGACATACTCAGTGTTCACAGAGAAGAAAGGGCAGCAGGCACTTCTGACAGGCCAACCTGACTGGGACTTGTCCTCGTCAAACACCAGCACTGGATCAGGAAGGAGATCAAAGCCCAGGGCTTGTTCATGCTGGTGGCAATGTCTGGCTGCCACCACCACGCATGAACCCGGGGCTGTGGGACTCAGCCTGGCAGGGAACACGCCAGGAGCCATGCCAGGCAGAGCTGGTCACAGCAGGCAGGCCTGCCTGTCCCACGGCCACCTTTGTACAAAGCACAGCTCTCCCTTTGCAATTGGGAGCTCGACTGAAAGATCACTCCACCATGGACCAGCATTGGCCAGAATACACAGATGTTACTCCTCCTCAGGAGTCTTCTTCTCAGGGTTTAGAGCACAAGTCCTACGAGGAGTGGCTGAGGGAACTGGGGTTGTTTAGCCTAGAGAAAAGGAGGCTGAAAAGGACCTTATTGTTCTCTACAGCTATCTGAAAGGAGGTTGTAGCGAGGCGGGTGTCAGTTTCTTTTCCCAAGTAACAAGCAATAGGACCAGAGGAAATGGCCTCAAGTTACACCATGGGAAGTTTAGATTGGGTATTAGGAAAAATTTATTCACCTAAAGGGTTGTCAAGTACTGGAACAGGCTGCCCAGGGAAGTGGTTGAGTCACCATCCCTGAAATTACTTAAAAGACATGCAGACGTGGCACTTAAGGACATGGTATAGTGGTGGACCTGGCAGTGCTGAATTTACAGTTGTACTTGATGCTCTCAAAGGTCCTTTCCAACCTAAATGATTCTATGATTCAATGATTCCTCTTATAGACAAACAACCAAAGCAGAGCTATGGTAACTAAAATGCTATGTGGCGGCCTCCATATTTGTGTAGGAAGTTAGCAACTGCAGGACACAGAACTGAGGCTTTTGTACATTTCTTTAGGCCCAAAATTGTCTCTGACATTTCTTGCTCTCATAGAACAAGACAAAGTTGCATTTCATTCCATAAAGATGGCATGCAACTTGCCACACCTGTCAGGAAACTCAAAATAAACTTACATTTTGCTTTCAAAGAAGTACTGAAGAAGGTAGTCATGTAAAACACAACCAAGTTATCATCATGTGAGACATAGCCTCTCAGTTCTGTGCTGATACAAAGATGCCTATAATTCTTCTGTTTAAAAAAACAACCAAACAAATAAAGCCTGTTGTGACCACGTGTACATGACAGTACATTTTCAGGAGTGGAAGAAGAACATTTGACATTTATCTTGAGAAACTAACCAGGCATCATAAATCTGGTCTGTAACCTCCACCTAGGCACAATGCTCTGAACACAGTGCAGCTTGCTGCGTGGCAGGGAAAGAAGCCTGTGGACACTGGGGAGACTGAGGTTTATGCAGTGCCATGTTCTAGCTAGCCTTTTTGTGCTTACAACCTTTTCAAAGGATGTGAATGGTGGATGGACAGGTCTAACCTTGTCCACATGCTACTCGCAACTGCAAAATGACAAAGCATTAACAGCTTCTCCAAGACATGGCAGAGGGATACTCTGGCTTACACAAGTATGGCCCCAGCTCTGATGAAGCTTGTGTCTACACTCAAACTTTATGCAGCATCAGTCTAATGCTTGGTTTCAGATCTTGGAAGCTCTCTACCAGAAGACCAAGCCACATGCAGGACTGATGTTGGTATGCTAAAGAAAGACACTGTGGTTTTGATGCACAGAATTATACTGGCTAAGCTGTTCCTGAGATAAGACAGCAGCAGGCATATTGCTACAGGAATGAAAGACTCAAGACTGCTGTGGTGATAAGGAGGTTACATTAGCAACACTTAATTTCTGCCAAAGTATTCATACACTGTCACTTGCAAACAGTGGTGACGTTAAATTCACTGCCCACTTGATGGCAGTGTCAGTCTGCACACGCTGAATTTCCCCGTTCTCTGAGCTGGGAAAAAAGGCAAGCAAAGACATCAAAGATTGTCTTACCTCCTCCCTCATCTTCTTAACTGTCTCACCTTTCTGTTAAAGAAACAGAAAAAAAGTTAGCCTGGGCTGACGAAGTGAACTGATATACAATATTTTGACATGAAAATAAAGAGAGAAAGTAATTTCCTGACCTTTCCAATAATGCTTCCAACCTCCTGAAACAGAAAAAAAGAAAGACACTGTGAATGATATGATTCAGTACAGGAGAACATTTGCTCTGCTCCTAAGCTATTTCATTATCACTTATTTCAAACCTACAATGTGAAACATAGACCCCTTCCATTGTTGCTGTATACAAATATGCCACGTCAGATACAAAGGGGTGGACTAAAAATGTGGCTTTGCAGCTTATTGATTGTGCAAGAAAAATACCTTTAACAGAAACTGATCTTGCTGTTACAGATCAATCCTGGCACTATAAACACAGATAAACGCCTATCAGGGAACAAAAATTTCAAGAATAATAGAACTGCACAACCTGCTAGAGAAAATGAGATATAATACAAACATCAGCACAACTGCTGATCTCTCTGAGGGCGTTCACCCTCTTTACACCATGTAATAGCTAGAGCACGCTACTGAGAGTTAGTCCATAAACACCTGGTGGCCTGTCCTAATCTCCCTATTAAGCACTTACAGAATAACAATTGCTAATAATTTTTTAGGGATTTGGAAATTGCTAGTGGGCTCCTACAATATTCCACAAAGTGACAGAAAATTCTGAGAAATGTCCCTGTGAACATGCAATATATGAACAATTTGGCAGTTCTGGCAACATCCCAAGGGTTAAAATCTTGGTGCATAAAACCAACAGGTAGCAAAAATGAAGCAAACAACTCTAAAATGAACAGTCTGGACATGTTACACAAATAATGCGTGTGTGACATCAGACTAGAAATCACCTGATGGAGAAGAGACCAGCTAAAGGAAAACAAACTCCTCTCCTATACTCAGATTGTGAAATCTACTTCAACAGTTAAAGACTGTCTCACATGGATGATCTGTCTCAGACATATGATATACAGTTTCCTCCCCCTCCCCCAGTCTACATACTAAAGTCTGACCCATCCTAAGACACAGTCGAAAGAGTAAGATTTAAGAAATTGTCCTCCATTGCTCTGTCCAATGATGGACTCATTATAAAGTGTTACTAACTTCACCCTGCAGTAGAGGATTACCTGCAGCAACCTTGAGAAAACTTTCTCACCAGAAGGGTACTTACATGCTCATAGTATGAAGCTACTTATGCTTGCAATTCCTCGCATCCTGCTCACTTAAAGACTTTTTAGTGAGGAGAATACCTATCTCAAGAAAGAACTTTGGCAACGGTTCCTTTACACTTTCTGCAAGTCTGCACATAACACCAGACTTGGGGGTACAGTCAATAAACTGCTGGATAAGGCTGTTACTTGGAGTCACCTAGACGGGCTGGAGAAATTGACTGAGAGAAACCTCAGGGACTAAAAAAAAGTCAAATGAAAAGTCCCATGTCTGGTATGGAACAAGCCCTTGCAGCAGGACTATCTGGGCAAAAGCTTGCTACATACAAACTGTCCTGAGTAAAAGTCCTGAGGGTCCCAATGCACAACTCCAATACAAGTACATGAGTGCATCAACCAAATGCTGGGCTGTACTAGCAAGAACATAACTAGAAGGCTGGGGTAAAGTATTCTTGTGAAACCATGCCTGGAGGACTGTGTCTTGTTTTGGGCTCCTAGTACAAAACAGCACATTCAGCAGCTTTACCTTGAAAACTTTTTCTATTCTTCTCAGTCCCAGCTTTCAGAAGTAATTTATTTCGTAAAACAGATTCTTAGGATGTAGAAAGACCTTTTGCTATGGGTGAACATATTGTATTTCAATTGCTATGGGCATGCAATTGTATTTCAGTCTGCAGTATAATCTAAGTTTTTGTGTATCTGAAGTTGCATTAGAAGCTATAAGCCTGGTCTTGAACCTGCAAGGCTCTGCCTGTATACACTTAGTAAGAAATCTCTCCCAGTCCATTTGATCATCCTGGGTCTTAATGTGATTATTCTTTCAGAAATGTACTGATGGGTCATGGCTCACAAGTACAAAGATATCTTCTCTGGAAACAGGAAAAGATACTTTCACTTTGGAAACAGAAAAACAATATACTGTTTGCAGCCCTAGCAAAAAAGACAGTCCATTTCAAACAGGGAGATTTGGAGTATTTAAACAAGCAGAGTAGAGCATAAAATATAAGGATTCTCAAGCTGCTTGTTCCACTGAAGTCTGTGGGAGTTTTGCTATTGATTTTAGTGGCAGGAATTCTACCTGACTGATCATCACCTTGTTATTACCAAAGAGTACACACTGCCAAAGAACTGAGTGAATGAGCAGTGTGAATCCCACTGAGAAAAAGTATTTCAATGAGACTGGTGACCAGTTCCTTGGAACATGCTAGCAAATGTCACTGTAATGCTATGGAGTACTTCAAACGTTCCTTCTCAAAGGGTGAATTTAAAGCTTATTCTATAAGGAAGCAGTTTCAAAACATCCAAGCAAATGCCACCCCTGTCCCTGCACTGGGAGCTGGGATTCTGCTTCAAAATGTGAGGGAAGAGAGCAAGGGGAGAGAGAAACCTTAACTTCACATGGATATTCCTAATTTTTCCAGAATTTTTTATCCATACAAATTCCTAAAAATGTATAAAAATCTATATCGGTTCTAAACAGGTTATTTCAGAATTTTTTGTGGCCTTAGCTGTTTCTACGAAAGCTCCCACAATTACTGGTGACATTAGCTCATGTCTTTATTTATGATGAGAAACCAACTTCAGACACATATTAAATCAGAAGACTCTTTACACCTCATTCTCCAAACTACTAATGCTACTTTATCAAATCTTTAATGTTTCTTTATACGGTCCAATATTTTTCTCATATAGATTCTTATATCACCCTAAATTACTTTTAATGCTTAATGAGATACCTAACATCATTTTTATGACACTCAAGTTTTATCAATATTTCTAGCCATGGTTACTTTGATGCCTTTATCTTCTTCAGAAAACATTTCTAAATCTGTCAGACACCAAACTGTCCTGTAGTTAACTGCATAGACTGAAGGGATGGAATGTCTGTCACTATCAGATCATGAAGTTAGGAGCCTAGCCAGGCACACAGCCTCCTTTGCAGTCCAGGGACAGAGATAACGGAGGATGTTTTCTTCCTAAAAGAGGAGGGAAGGAGTGTACTCCCAAGGGTTTAATCTTTCTCCATCTGCAGTAGAAGAAACCTAGACTGACACTAACATACCTGAAGTTTGGTGAGAGGAATCCTACAGCTGATGTCAAATTCAGTCTCAGTGCAGGTCAGACAGGAGTTTGATTTATCTGTCTGAGCAAATAATTGCCTACTAGACTATACTAATAACTCTTGAACTGTTTTCCAGTGCTCGGGAATATAAGCTAAAGCTAAGTATTTATGATTAATTTCAGACTGATTTATTGACTAACCATCTACATGTAAACACAGGGGGAAAATAAGTTATATGATAACAATTACTGGGGTTCATATAATTTCAACAGCTGATAAAAAAGCAGTGCACAAAAAAAGAAATTATAAATAGGGGAACTAAAGCTCAGATGGAGAAAGACAGGTCCAAGGCAACTCAGCAGACTGATGCCAGAGCTAAAAGTACTGGCTAAGCTCCTTGGTCTCAACATATAAACACCCACCTGTTGGAAGCAGACATGCCACAGTAACCATGCTGGATGAACAGGATGCCTCCAAAAAGCTTCAACTGTGTGTGTGCCTACATCCACTGACACAGATGCATACACACACATATATTTATTTATTTCTGTGTGAAGTCAATATATAAATACAGGCACCAAAGACATAGATATGAATTGTCCTTTGAGAAATGACAGCAATTTAGGGTGCCCATCTTGAGATTCATCAAAGAGGCCTGAGTTTCAGATTGTGCAGAGTACCCAGCCCACGTAATGCCTTCCAAAGGGCACTTCTCCAGGTGGCAGTATCTCAAGGAGGACCGTCTTACACTTGGGCTCCAGTAGTGCTACTTTGGAAAACCCCAGGAAAATTTGAAGTGTACATGCTGATTTCAGATAGCCTGAAAATTACTCTTTAGCCTGGGGGGCTGAGTTGATTTATGTCTATAACTCTCTTTATTATGAGAGTATTCTCTTTCTACCAAAATAGATAAAACGACAAGAGGTGAACCTCACCAACAAGCACTGGAAGACTGCTCAGTATCAATAAACATATTGCTTGCGAGCCACCCAATTAATTGCAGTTAACTTGAGGAAAGGCAATGATAAAAAAAGGGAATGCTTGTTTTCATGCTGCAATGTGACATAATATTTGCACATCTCATTCACATGGATGTCATGAATTTTACTCTTAATGAACACTTGGGGAGTGGTTGGCCCCTCACAGAGCAGAAAGATATTTCTGTATTTTTTTCCATTGTCGGTGGTCACCTAAGGGCAACGCAGCACCAGCAGAACAAAAGGTAGCAGCAGAGAAGTCTGTGAGCCAAGACTTTGCACCACTTGATGGTGGTGAGAATAACTAAACAAAGATATAAAATAGGCTGTAGGAGAAAGCTATTTCCTAATCAATTATCTGGTGTTCCTTTTGAATAACAAGAGAAACAAATTAGTCATGTTAAGAAAACAAGAGGCGCAACAAACCTTGGTATAAAGATTAACCTTCGATCTGTAAATATGATGTGTGAAATTCCATCATTTTTCTAAATGTAAGGCTAGTTTAAAGATTACTGTGGGCCTGGAAATCAAAACTAACCAGCTAGCTATTCCAAGACCATAAAAAAACACAGGTCTTGCTCTATTACCATGGGGCACGCAGCTTCTATTATCAGCACTATGGGCATAATGGAACACCAGCCTCACAGGAGCCCTGAGATAAAGCCATGTCTAGAAAGAAAACACATTTAAGAAATAATATAATATATGCTTTCACCCCAAAGCATCTGACAAAGCACTGGCCACATCCTAAAGGCTGCAATTCATTCAGGCAGTGCTTTGATTGCTTGTCCACCTGCTTTCTACGAGCAGGGATAAGGTAGACCCAGTAGGACTGGACTCTACAAACACAAAAGCCTGCTGGAGAAGCACTGAAAGAAATGAAATACATCCTTCCGAGGTGGGGAAGCACATCCAACATGAGGCAAGGAGGGATTCTGGCAACAGCAAACAACATCTGAACTGATGAAGTTTTCTAGACCAGCACCAGCTGTCTTTCTCTCATCTATGAACAAGACTAACATAACCCAACTCTCTCTCCTCACATTTTTCTGAGGATGGAGTTGCCAATACTTGTATAAACTCATGAAGACACTTGCATGAAAAACCCCAGGAACGTGTTCTATTAAGATATTCTGAACAATGTGTTTGTATGGAGCAGGTGGGGCATCAACATTTTTCAAAGACTGGAAAAAAAGCCTTAGTCAGTTTTGGGAAACATGATGTAATGTATCTACCTCAGGGAACAAACGTCTGCCTTGGATAAACTGAGAGTCTGATTTGCATTCTGGGATTATGTGGGATTAGCCTCACTGACATGGGAGATCTCATGTTCCTAAATGATGCTTCAGTAGACATTGTCTGATGCTAACAGCCCTGACTTAGTAAAACACGGCAGTCCAAACCCTTACTGAGACAGATCTCATGCTAACGAACGTGGTAGCACATAAGAAAATCTTCAAACTGGTCTTTCTGACAGAGATACCAGTGTTATGAATCTTCCACAGGTCCATTTACCTTTTTTTTGTGCAGCTGTGTAAATGGCCATTTGTCATTTGCTTTTTGATAGCAGATGGGTGAGCAATTTCCATTAAATTTCACACCAAACCTCTCAGCCTTCCCCCCCCAAAACCAAACCAAAACCCAGTTGTCCCTTCAGTTGTCCCTCTACCTGTGGTGCTGAAGCAGCAGCACTGAGTAGGGTACGCTCCTTCTGCAATCTCAGTTCATTACAGCTGTGGACCAATGAGGAGATTCTGTTTGACAAAAGTGGGAAAATTCTGCTATGGAGATTGTTTTTGGGGACATATAGTGCCTAGGGGCTGGGGGAAAAGCCTTCTGGCCTTTCTATTGATTTTTTAGGCTAGCGAGAAACTCTCAACTGTTACAAGCAGCACACTAAGAGGAGATCCATCTTGTGTTGTGTATTTGCACACACGGTTTTTTGTTCCATGACTAGAGCTCTTAGCTACCACAGTAATGCAAACAAACAAAACAAGAATTATAATAGCAATAGGTAGGACAGTCAATCCTTATAATACCCTGACAGCGTTCGTGGAAACTAGAAAGAACAAGACAAACATTGTCTTGGTTGGCATTTTACAGCTTAGATTAAATTACTGAAAATGTGATTCTTAAAGCTACTCTGTTGTATGCTATGTTTTCATAACATAATGGGGAAGGAGAGAAGGGCATTACCCTCAAGATGAGGAAAAAATATTTCTGTGCTTGCTTTACAATCTTTCAGGGGGTAATTAAGCAGACACAAAAAACTGGCCACTAAAAGAAATACCTGATGGTAAAGCTATATTATCTATACTGATGAAAACAGCAATTTTCTCGATGATTTTATTCTGTCTATATTTGAGCTGTTAAGTGTGAGCAATCACCTTAATGAGTCTAAATTTTCTTTCTTTTTCTTGTAAAAAAGTTCTATATATAGCATCAGAAAATAATCACCAACATATCTTAAAGTCACCACTGAAGCTGGATGTAAGTCCACTGTAACCAGCTCTTTCAGTGCCCCAAGGCACCCTCTGATCCTGCTGAAACAATGGGAAATATAATTCCTCAGGACATCTAAAATTAAGCTGTAAGTACTGAAAGTTTAGTGCCTAAAAATCAAGGCACTCACAGGGTTTTGTCTAAACCTGAATATTTGACTGCAGGTACATTTTTCTCATTCACTGCTACTGAAGCAATGAGAGACATATCTTTGAGCAAATGATACTGGGAAAGGAAAAGCTCCACTCAGTCATCATATCTTTCCTCCATCAATGCAGATTATATGTTCAACATAGTACGTGTGCAGACATGTTTAAAATCTGCTTAGGAAACTTCCAGAACCTCATAAAAATCTCAATACCAGGAATTTCTCTTGGGATTCCCTTAGTAGGATTTATTTTCAAAATGTATTTTATGCCTTTATTTCCAGCCAGAAGCACTTGCATCATTCAAAATAATGACACTCCATTATGCTCATATTTATCCTCTGCAGGTATTTATGAGAGTGTCTGAAGAAAGCTAGACACAGTCTCCTCACCCTCCTAAAATTTTGTTATTTTTCTGCAAATTCATTCCCCTCTACTAACTCTTCAAGATCACTCACATGTGTATCACCTGCTGTTGAGCACAGAACTGCACGTGTGATTTTGCCAGAACAGTAAGGTAATTCTTGTCTCTCTGGCCCACTATGCGACATATCCAAAATTGCACACACTTTTGCAGCAACTCAGCATATCCCAAATGTGCCACTCTCCAGACACTGCCATATCTGGTGTTTCAGCCTTTTATGCTTTTCAGATTTCCTTCTCTCAATGAACATTTATATTCTAAATTATCTTCTCCAGTTAATTGCCTCAACTCTCCAATTTACACCTCTCAGTATTTGGCCAGAGTCCTACTTCCCTGTCAGTTTTCCCTTCCTTCCTTTATCCTACCTGCAAATTATTTCCTTGTTCTTTCTAACCCATCTGACTTTATTAATCCATTTTTCTTTCTAGTTCTGAACTCTTTCCCCTTTCTCAAAAAGATTCCTCAGACTCAATATATTAATAGATTTATGTTGGTTTTGTGAAGACTTCATTACTCTCATTCTGTCTTTGCATGCCTTCACACATGGCCTTTGGAAATGATGCATTTTTCTCCCACAGGTCTGTAGGGGAGGCAGGAAGCAGAGACTCCTGTGCCACCACTATGACATGGAGACCAAAGTGGATTCATGACCCTGCTGCTCTTTCCATGCTGGCACACTTTAACAGTTTCTCACGTTCTGTCTCATGGACCTGACTTTTAAATCTTCATTAAGCTGCTTTCCTGAAAATTAACATCTTTCTACCAGCACAGTCTCTTTACTATCCACTATTAAAATTAACCTTTAATGTTGAGTCTCTAGGATCTTAATCAGCCTGTTAACACTGGCTGTGTACAAATCCAAACCAGTCCAAAGTCATGCCATCATTATCCACTATAGTCAAAGTAGGTGCTTTTTCAAGAGTTATTTCTTTCTGGGCATGAGCTGGACAAAACTTGAACAAGAGCACTGCAGATGTCAAGTACTAAGTATGTTGGCAGAGACCCATGGGCAAGGCTACGATTTTCCAACCTCGTTACCTGTGGCAGTAAGCAAGGAAAAAAAACCAGCCACAAGTCATGGGAACAAAAAAAATCAGCAAAAGCTGAGCAAGGAATGACAAGAGAGAAATAGCGAGCTCCATCAAAGAAGCTATAACATGCAGATAGCCAAAACAAGTTTACTTTTGACAAAATCTAAAAAAGCATGAAAAAATGAAAGGCACATTTCTTTTGGAGCCTGAGCTCTGCCTCTCCTTACAGAGGGCTCTGACAGCTGGGGACTGTTTGCCCAGAAGTGCACACACACTCACTTTGTGTTCCGTAAGCTCTTCAAAAATGCTGATCTGATCTCTGTAAATGCTGCCATTTTTGCCTTCGCTGGAAACAGAAATGTTGCAACCACTGCAATATTTTAATCCCGTCCAGAATTTCCACTTTCAAAGAAGACAAAGGTAATAAAATATCTGTACCCAGTCACATCTCTGCCCTACACAGTGATTTTACTTATTTTACTTCAAGAAATAGTAGGGATTAGATGGAAAATGCAAAAGTAGGGCAATGTAAACAGCCCCAGCCCATACTCCCTGTTCTTCTCTACTGAAACGCATGAAACAGCTTTATGACTTAATGTGGTTCAACTTTCTCATTAATAAAAGATGAAGATGCACCTCTGCATTATTTAATGTACTCTGTATATCCAACTCCTGCACATTTTCCAAAAACTCTTCAGTTCCTTTCTTCTCCAGAGTAGCATTCAGGTAACTCAGTCAAAAAGATCCTGGCCAGCAGAGGCTGCAGGGCTATGGCAGCTTTATGGGATGTATTCATTTATGTCTAACTTGTCCTTAAAAACCTCCAGTGATGGATGCTGTGGCATGCACAAGCAGCCTCCTTCCCTCCTCACACATGCACACAAGAGGTTTTTCCTACTTTTGCTTTTAAAATTCCCTGCAAACAGAGACAGTTTATTCTCTGTGGATGTGAAAATCATCGGAGCACCACCCTTGTAGCATACTCCTGACACCTGCCCTCTAATGCACTGCAAGAAAGTATGAGAATTGTTTCGTGTTGAACCTGGTTTCTCTTCAGGGCTATCACACTGTCATAACTTTTTTACTGATGTAACATAGAGCAAGATGAAAATTAGGCCTTTCATCTTTCACCATCACACACCCTCTGAAGTCCTGGCTCAGGACACCTTTCATATCCGGCCCTGGAAACATTTACCCCGAGGTTAACCTTTTATATCTCGCAGTGGTTAGCTTCTTGCTGGATCTGCACAAGGTTTTTCGCTGTTTCCACAGATAAAAAAATTGCCATCCACCCTTAACATCACATTTTCTGCCCTGAGAAAATCAAGGCTGTGTCTTGCCTTGTTGCCTACCACCAGCTCCAGATCTTGCTAGGCTGCAGAGGAGCACCTGAACTGGTCCTCCAAACGCCTACCCCAGCCTCTTCGGTAGGAGGCTGCACAAAGCCCTGCAGGAGCTCAGGTGGACCTACAGCCCCTCTTTCCCCAAAGCAAAATAAGCAAAGGAGCTGATGAGAGGGGTCCTACCCGCAGTGAGGCATTGGCCCTGGGTTCTTGTGGAGCTTAGGACTGTTCCCATCTGTTTTCCTTTCAGCAGAGACTAATGCTGTCTTTGCTTTTTGCTACTTGTTTTGTTTGTTGCTGTTAAAGAAGCTCTTTCATACCCTATCTTCTCATGGAAGACTGTCCATCCATGCAAATCCTGATTTTCCTGTCTGCCGGTACAAAATTTATCATAATTGTGTAAATAAGATGGCCATCCTTGACTTAAAGCCCCTATACAAATCACCCGAAAAGTACATGTTGAAAATTTCCTAAGTCTGCAAGATTTACAGCTGAGATAACTATGAGTAGTAGCACAAGTTACGGGCTTTCAATCAAAATGAATGCAAATATCACAAAGGCACACTGGTAATAAAGGTTTAGAAACAGAGATAAGGTTAGAGGGGATACACCCTCATATTTCCATGAAACACATTAATAAATAAACAACTTTTAAATGATCTTACTCTAAAAGCACCTAACAGAATCCAGTTTGCTACTGTTATTTTTAAAAACAACCTTTTACTTCCCTCTTCTCTTTCAAGTTATGACCAGTTATTTACAGCCCAAGCTCTGCTTCAGTTAATTGTTTTGTCTACAAATACTACTAATTAGAGATCAGCAATTTCCACCAATGTCTTTACCACAAATCTTAAAGAAGAACCCAGAAACATGTTTCTTCTTCTTTTTCAGAGGCACACAGAGCTTTCAGAGCGACCTTCTCACCCTGAGTTCATATGGACTCAGATGTCCTTAATTTCTCTCTGTTAGCATTTCTGAATCACAGAAATGTCATCAAAGAGACTGTAAGGGTCTGACTTTTATCACCAAAATAAATTCTGATTTAATGTACTCTTTGCAATACTTAGGCGCAATAGGGTACATGATGCATGGTAGAGTTAACAGTATACCCACCGTGCCTTGTTAACTGTGGATGCATGGTATACTCCTACTTAAAATTTGAACTATGCAGCTTTTATGGGTTTAATTTAGACCCTTGGGGCTACATATGCATTGAAGATTGGACACATAACATCCGTTACTGCTAAAAGTGATTGCACAAACAGTCATCAACATTTAATACAGAAAATGAGCTTTTTCTAATTTAATTTCTGTTTACTATACCTTTTGTTTCAAAAAAACCCTAGCCCACAGTTTAACTAAAATATCCTGAAAATAACAAATACTTTAATGGCATGATTCAGAAACAAGCAGAGCAAAGCACTCCTGAGCACATGGAAACCAGTAGGGCTACTTATACCCACCAGGATAAGGATGTGTTCAAATGCTTTTCTGGGTTGGGATGAGAACCCAGTGGAATCAACCTCTAAAACCTAGTTTTCAGTGCAGACATGCGCACAGATTTTAGGTGGGTTTGGTATGAGAGACTGTTATTTAATTTGTTTGACAGATCGCTATTTAAGATGCAGATTTTACACAGCAGATGCCTGCCTGAAGCTGAATATTTCAAGGGGTGTATATATTTTCACTGTTCATTGTTAAGAAAGAGCCAGAACCATCTCCTTTATATATCATTCATTCATTAAGCCTAGATACCTGGTGTTGCTTGATGCAAATAATACAAACCTATGAAATGTGTTTTTTAATTAAAAGTCCATTTTGAGATCTGGCAATGTGAAACAAACGGCTATCAGACTGTTAAGTCTGACAATACTGAATTGGCACTTTGTTTATAGCACAGATTTCACACTTATCTGCATGCTTAAGTGCTGCGCTGGACAAAACCAAAATGACAGTCAACCTTCCAAAACAAACCCACAGGGGACCTGGATGAATCCTTAGTATATCAGGGGGTTCACTCTAATAAGATGTTGCATCAGAGCAACGNGTAGGGCTACTTATACCCACCAGGATAAGGATGTGTTCAAACGCTTTTCTGGGTTGGGATGAGAACCCAGTGGAATCAACCTCTAAAACCTAGTTTTCAGTGCAGACATGCGCACAGATTTTAGGTGGGTTTGGTATGAGAGACTGTTATTTAATTTGTTTGACAGATCGCTATTTAAGATGCAGATTTTACACAGCAGATGCCTGCCTGAAGCTGAATATTTCAAGGGGTGGGGGGGGGATGGGGAATCAAACTGGTTGGATAATTTCTGAGAAAATACATAATATCTGACATAATGTAACTTCTGAGTTTTTTAATTTGCAAACTTAAACTGTACCAGCTCATACTTCTTTGCAACTCTATGGGTAAAACACAGAGAGAGATATCTTAGGCTCTTATTTGTGCTATGGGTATATCATAAGTGTGTTCATGCCATAGGTTGACAGCATGCACTGTTTTAAATGTAAATGTATTTTTAGCTGCTAAAGTAAATTTCAGGAGTAAAAATACATTTTGGATTTATATATACAAATTTGATCTGCAGAATTATATATATATATATATATATTTTCACTGTTCATTGTTAAGAAAGAGCCAGAACCATCTCCTTTATATATCATTCATTCATTAAGCCTAGATACCTGGTGTTGCTTGATGCAAATAATACAAACCTATGAAATGTGTTTTTTAATTAAAAGTCCATTTTGAGATCTGGCAATGTGAAACAAACGGCTATCAGACTGTTAAGTCTGACAATACTGAATTGGCACTTTGTTTATAGCACAGATTTCACACTTATCTGCATGCTTAAGTGCTGCGCTGGACAAAACCAAAATGACAGTCAACCTTCCAAAACAAACTCACAGGGGACCTGGATGAATCCTTAGTATATCAGGGGGTTCACTCTAATAAGATGTTGCATCAGAGCAACGAACTATACCATATGCATTCAGCAGAAATCGACAGTAATTCTGTGGCAGCTACTTCACACAAATCAACATTCTGGTATCTTAAAAAAAACCCTGAGAAATCCAGCACGTGGTGAGAAAGGCGAGCCTTATGCAGGTCAAGCCTTACACAGAGGTCTGCCTAATTTGGCTGTCAATGAAAGAACTCTTTTTTTTTTCCACTGGATCTGCTCGGAATGGATTCATTACAGGCAGGGTTTTTTCCAATGACCCCAGCCCGCAGTGCAAAGTTAAGTATGATGCCTTGAAAGGCAGGGGGTGATTTTTTTCGTCATGGCAATGGTGCTTTTGATTCAAACTGGAGGAGGAGAAGCAGACCCTCCACCAATATCACTGTTGGGCGCTGATGATAACTGCACACACTCGCTCAATACGTAGGCAACCACTGTGGCAACAGTAAATGCTTCACCTTGCCATGCATGAGAAGGCGTATGGTAAGTGTGACATTGAGACCTCCTTCAGTTGCTTTTGTGTCCTTCGTGTTCATCCTGGCCTTGTATCTTCAATACTTGAAAGCAGCTTCGTTTTCTTTTCTGTTCACTTAATCAACCTACGAAGACGGAGAGACAAAAAAAGTACCATTGAGTGGCTGAAGCTACTCTGAACAGAGAATATCATGTTGTACAAACCAATTAACATTCCTCCCTTTGATTTTCTGGACTACAGTTTAGTGCTGAAAAGGCTCCTTTGATTATTATCCCTCCCCAACCAACTCTTTAGCCCTTTAGTGATTACAAGATAAACTTCTTTTTGAAATCTTAAAAATTATTTTAACTTCCTGTGTTTCAAAGTTGAAAATACAGAGCAGAACAGAGTGAAATGTTTTCTTCTGAACAGCACTTTCCCTCTGTTACATGCAATGTGTGCATACATGTGCGTATATGCAATATATGTATAGACACTTTTGCTTGTGCCTGGTGCTGTTTTAATTTCTCTTCCTGTTATTACCCCTTTCTCAGTTTTGTTTTCTTTTTTTTTTTGCTCTTGCAGAAGGGATATTTTTGTTTTTTTCTCCAGCTAGAGAAAAATTAATTCTGAGCCTAAACGCCGATCCCTACTAGCAACAGCGGATGACACATTATCAAAGACATTTGAGTAAATAAGAGCCACTTGCTGCTGTAAATCTGGGCACTGTCTGACTTTGTTTTTGTTTACCAGGCCCAGAGGTGGCTCAGTCCCTCAAAGGCCAAAGCTGAGCTTTAGCCCTGAGTAGAAGGAAAATTTTTCTTAATTCCTAATGACAAATTGCAAATTTTAAGTCATTTACAAAGCCACAAATATCCTAAAATGCTAATGAAAGCTCCAAGGGCTGCCTTTGAAGGGATAAACAAGATGCATTATGAGTTTATTAATGCAAGGACATTTCAGTACAAACAGAAATGGGGGCAGGAAGGATGTTTTCCAAGGGCAGGCAAATGCCACAGTAGAAAAGGCTTAGAGACTCTTTATTTGGTTTTGTCTTTTTCAGGCCTATCTTATAGAGCACAAAACCCTTAAACAGATACCACGCTTCTCAGTAAATAACTGTTACTAATGATGACCCTATTAGCTTCACATCTTGGAGAGTCCCAAAAATTTGGCAAGCTTAGCTTGGGCCCTGGCTAATGAGCACCCCTAGGGACAACCATTTCATGTCTCGGAGTGTACAGCAGTGTCTCACCAGGGTGTCACGCCATTGTTCCCTTGCATAGACTGCTCAGGCATGGGACCAAACTACTGGAGAGACCTACAACATCATTCTAAAAATGCAGCAGGTAGTAGCATCATGCAGACTGCTTCATCAGCTGATTAAGCTCCATCTTAAGAGCCAATGAACACTGAGATACTAGATAAAAGTAAAGCTCATCTTAGCTCATCAAGTTATGACTGAGAGAAGTCAGCAGCAATGCTTAAAGAGCAAGCACAAGAAACGTATGGAGCCATCCCTGACAGACTCGCTGAGCTGCCAGCAACCAGGGATTCAGGGTCCGGGGGAGACCGCATCACATCAGACCAGCATTTTCAATGCCATTGGTGGACCACTCCTCCATTAATTTGTCCAATCCTATCTTGAACCCATACATCTGGTCTCCAGGAGTTCTGATCTCACAGATTAGTGTGGGGAAAAGTGCTCCACTTTATCTGCCTTAAATCTGCTGACTGTCATTTCCCGTTGTTACATATTTTGCTGAGGGAAATGCTCTGACTCTGACAGCCCAAGCACTTTCTGCTCAGCTCTGTAAAAAAAACCCACCCCAAAACACAGGCTGCCCAGGGAAGTGGTGGAGTCACCATCCCCGGAGGTGTTCAAGAAACATGTAGATGTGGTGCTTAGGGACATGGTTTAGTGAGTTAGGTGGTGTTGG
Organism: Syrrhaptes paradoxus; assembly: GCA_013400615.1. Lineage (NCBI taxonomy): Eukaryota > Metazoa > Chordata > Aves > Pterocliformes > Pteroclidae > Syrrhaptes > Syrrhaptes paradoxus. The sequence continues at coordinate 9,622 of VZTO01023065.1, read as the reverse complement.
GCTGGACTTGATGATCTTTGAGGTCTTTTCAAACCTAATGATTCTATGATAAACAGTAGAATACTTCTTGGCATTCTGGATTTTACAGGAGGAATACTGACCATCTGAGATTTCTAGAAATCCATGGTAGCTTAGGGCATGCTTGGAAGATTTCAGATAATGGATGTGTTTCAAGGAGAAGCAAGGCATTTAAGACTTTCTGTGGACAAAAATCTAGTGATGAAGGTACAGCTATATTTCTAATGAAATATATTCCAATGCAGGAAAAATAATTCCAGACTAGATACAGGTTTACAGCTGCCATGGCCTTTTACCGAGTTCTGTGATGCTACAGCAGTATGCTCACTTTGAGAAAAATACTGGAGGAAAGCCTTTTCCCAGATAACAAACCAACCCCCACCCAAGTCTGACCTTTTCCAGATAAAACCTGAAAACAATCTGTATTTTTAGCCTTTTGAGTTCTTTTAAAAAATACAGGTTAAAAATAAAATTCCACCACAAATATTGTTAAAAATATCACTGCCACCTAATTTTTTGCAGGATTTTGTCTTTGCCTCTCCTCCCAACAAGCTCAAACTCTGGCACCTGGTACTGAGAAGCAGAACAGATGTCTGGGGGAGGGCTGAGAGGGTGTGTGCCTGCAAGGAGATAGGCAGCTGTGCAAGATACAAAGGGAGTGAATTAAAAAAGGCAACCTCACATGATAAGAAAGAATATGTGACACATATACATATATCATGAAGAGAGAATAGTTTTTATTATGCCAGGTCATTTGATACTGCCCTAGTTGTCCTGAGAGTCCAAGTATTCTACAAAATATTTACAGCTTTATGAAGTAAACCTATGGGACTGTTAATTACCTGCGTATTTTGGTTTTAAAGACAGATTAAAGTAAAATGCAGAAATAAAAAAAATCAGAAATATAATTTTCCTCTCCTTTGCAAAACCAGCATTTTGAACAATTTATTATGTTTCAGGCTTATGCATGCCTCTGTGTGTGAGCAAACAAAAGGTTAAATGCACAAGGCTTTCCCTTCTCAAGCTCTGTGAGACAAGGTCCATGGCTACTCTGGGGGCTGGGAGAGTTGAGTCTCAGACAATGAAAAAATCAAAGCATCACACTTCTCCTGATGCCAGAAGAAAGTCAGGGAACTCCAGAGGTGAGCAGAGAGTATCATGTAAGCAGCTACAGTCAATGGCATGGCTGAACGTTAAGAGGGAGGTTTTATGCATTTTACCCTGCCTTCTGCAGAGAGATGGGAGCGACAGGAAGATGGTTGGACAACATCCTCCCTCTGACCTCGGGACTCAGGACCAGAATGCACAAAATCCAACAGGCAGGGCTCTGCAGCTCCAGCAAACAAGCAAAAAAATCATGTCCAGGAAATAAAGGAAAGTAGATCACATCAGACAGTTCCCAGCAAACAGCAGATCTTTGCCTCCTGTGGGGCTGAGCATGAGCTTTTGAGGACATTTCCACTGCTGTTTAGCATGTAAAAAGTGAAAATTTCTCTTTAGGTAGAAAAAGGCATCCAAATGCATTAAGAAAAAAGCACCTTTTGAAAACTCCAATAAAATGGACATGTAGTCTTATGCAAATATCTTTTATCTGTAAGTATATGTTTCTATAGATTTTCAATATTAGCCACCTCAAGTTGGCATAAAATGGCATGCCCTATATGCTCACTATTCACTACATAAGAATCATAAATTTTCTAACATGGCTTTTCAATAATTACTGGTAGATTAAGCGAACAAAACAACAAGCAGCTAAGCAACGCGTTCACTGGACTACTACAAAGAACAGTACAGTTCCTCAAGGATTTCACTGAATTAATATAAGCTACAAGATGAACTGTACAGCCAAAGGGCAGTGACACAACCCACACACATGCGCAGACGTGGAGCTTAGGAATGTGCGTGGCCGAGGGGGTAGAGTGAGATGGCTGCCTGAAGCCTGAGACATGAAAAGTCAACCTCATGACCCTCTTTGCTCCTACTCCTCAAGCCTACTAATACCATCTCAAGAAAATAAACAGATCATTGCAGAGAATACGGCTGCACAGTGCTGAAAAAAAAGCCCCAACAAATCTCTAAGGTGACCACTTCAGGCACGCAGGATAAAGGAAGCCTTTTACTCCACAGCGGGCAGGGATGCCAAAGATTAATAGAATAAGCATAGTACCAAGGTAGACATCAGGCAATTGATCTCTGAGCTTAAAGCCACAATAAATTATTTGACATCTGTGAATCTGCCAAGAAAGCTACTTATCTGGAAGATCCAAAGGAAGAGAGGGAGGAGGGAGAGAAAGAGGGAATGTGCACAGGGTGAAACGGGACAGAGCTGCACAGTCACAGAGGTGTTCTGGAAAGCAAAAAGATGCAGGGAGGAGAGAGAGAGAAAGGCATGCAGAAAGAGAGAAAAGAAACTTCATATGGCTGATACAGAGAACAATGTGAGAAGAATCAATGTGGAAGCAGGGGCTGACTGAAAACATTCAAAGAGGAAGCCTGCTCTGGTATGCGAAATCTTGATCATATGGTTGTTAAATCTGAGGCTGTCAGGAGAGATGCAACTGGTCAGAGCACCCAGCACAGCATTCCCTTGCTTCAGCCTCAAAAGGGACTCTTGAACCTACTTAGGGTGCTTCGTAACAGAAAGATGTAATTATGAAGGAAATGAGGAAGAAGCTACAGATAAAATTCAAAAGAATAAATTCCAGTTTTTCCACTGGAAGAAAAAAATTTCTATGGCAAAGAAAAAAGAATGGCAGAAATTATAGTGACATTCAGTAGAAACCATGTCTAATTTAAATGAGGATACTTAAGCTCAGTCATCTAGTTCCCATGTATCTGTAGGTTTAGAAGAAGAAAACTTCAATAAGGGAAATGTAAGAACATCTAGACTCTCACAGTAAATCCATCATTTCCATAATATACAGAAACATCCCAAAGGAAGGGTAGCTAAGCAGATGATCAAGCCATAGGGATGGGGCAGGAAAAAACAGGGGCTGAACAAGGAGACTAAGACATGAGCAGAGTAATCTGAAGACAAACAAAGAGAATTATCATGAGTTATGAGGAATCAGAAGTTAGACATAACACATTGATGTTACAAAGAAATAGTTCAGAACTTGGTTTATTTAGCAAGAACTCTTTAAAAGAAAGTGTTATCACAAAAAAAAAAAAAAAAAAAAAAAAAAAAAAAAAAAGAAAAAACAAAAAAAAAAAAAAAAAAAAAAAAAAAAGGGAAGGGAGAGAACCTAACAAAAAGAAAAAAAAAAAAAATAAAAAAAAAAAAAAAAAAAAAAAAAAAAAAAAAAAAAAAAAAAAAAAAAAAAAAAAAAAAAAAAAAAGGATAGTAAGAGTGAACAAAGACAACTGAAGAAAACTGAAGCATGGGAAGGGAGACCTTCCAGGAACTGGAAGAAGCATACTGCCAGGGATCATGATGAGAGCAGAGTTCTTTGGGAACAGATTTATGCTACTTACATGATTTTAAGTCTTTCATTTAAACTGGAGAGAATATAGGAAAGGAGAAGGAGACTGAAAGGAAGGTAAGAAAATTACTACAGGACAAGAGCTGATGACATTGTCAACAGAAATTGACACATTCAGCCATATATGTAAGGTTTAAAATTAAAAATAAGCTGTCTGCAACAGAAAGGTTCATTCTGTCAAAGAAATAACTACTTTGCTTTCAAGTTCTCTGATAATCTAAGCAGTTATTATCTACGACTTTTCATTTGAAAGTAACATTGTTGGATGTCAAAGGACTACACAGTGTGATTGTAAAGAAAAACACTGGCAGAAGTTAAATAAAGCCCCCACAACCCAAAGTGAAACCAAAAGCAAAACCAGCTCCAATTGTATTATTTTGTTTCAAACAACTTTTCAGAAATGGTGAAAAATTATAACAATCCGAAGTTATTTATGGTGCCAGATAAACCAAAAGAAGAAGACTGGTCCTTTGCTAAACATACGCTTCTTCAGTTTCTGTGTCAACCGAAGGATGAAGACATCTGCTGTTACTAAACCATATTGTTGTGAGGTTACTCAGAACAAAAGATTCACAGGATGCCCACAGTAACATAACAGTAATAACAACGACAGCTCTTCAAAGGATTTCTCTCCCCAAAATAACTATCTGGAAAAGGAGAAATCATGCTTTGAAGTACTCTAGTTTTATACAGAAGCCTCACCAGGAGAATCTGATTAAAAAACAACAGCTAAGGAAGCAGGTGCAGTATTAACCTTTCTACTTTACCAGTTCCATCTCCCAAATTACTAGAGAGGACTGTACACAAAGGAATGAGATTATACATTTTATTCACATCCCTATAATTTATATCCCAAAATAGATTCAGTGTTAATCTCTATCACTTTAATGAAGTGAATAAGATCTACAGAACCTGGCTCCATTAAACTGTCATATCATGACCCATTTTAAGTAAGTTGATAGTTGGGATGGATCCAAAATCCAGAAGTGAGAAAATTAATTCTTTGTGTTAGCAGAACAATGGGGGGGGGGGGGGGGGGGNNNTGTCAGCTGGTAAAATGGGCTTTCACTGAAAAGGTAAAATAAGATAAAGGAATAGCTCGAGAACGTAATTTAAACAAACACAAGAGAGAAAAAGGTTTCAGGAAATTCATACATCACATGCTTTAAGAGATCTAAATAACAATTAACTAGTAGGAAAGTGCACTGAATATGAGCCACTGAAAGAGCAGCAACGGAGTATACAAACATACACAAAATATCTTTTACAAAAAAAGTGGTAAAATATAAACTCAAAAGTCAAAGTGGATTAAAGAGCAGCACATTATTCCACCAGTTAACAGCTACCAACAAAAGACAATTACACACCTTAGGAAGTCATGTGCTACTTTTGTTAATTACAGTAAAAATCTCTGTGGTTACTACAGAAATCTGGAAGCAGCAGATTTGCCAAAGACATGAAACTGATAGGGAAATAACAGATTGAAAAAATGGCAGAACAACTTTAAAGGCAACAGCAAGTATCAAAACTGTCGAGACTCCAGAAGTGCTGCCTTTCAAATGTAATTTTACAAAGTATGTAAAGCAGTACTATTTTTCCTTGAGGGATATGGGTAATGCTATTTTGTCAGAGGAAGAACCTACCCGTCCTATGATTCTATGATCTATTGAAAAAGCTGTCTTTGTGTTCATCCTGAAACGAGAAATGCCCTTACTCTATATGATTAACATAGTTAGGTCTCATTTGCTGAAGATCACTAGATGTCATCATCTTTGAAGAGAACAGCAAAAGATTAGAGACTTATTTTTTCTGTTCTCAACTGAGGGATGCTTAGCTGCTCAACTTGATGTATATGAGCCCCATTCTTTAAATGGACCCCTTTTCCTCCTGCTGGCCAAAAAGCATATGCTTCAGCCAATGGCACTGGCTGTTCCTTTGCAGATTCGTTAAAGGAAATGAACAGCAACATACTTATTGACTCTGCTACTTATAACATTTTCTGTAAAGCCTTTTGAGTGAACAATATGACATCGTGAACTTATTACAGGAAGAAAACTCACAGAAGCACAATAAAGACTATTGTCTTTTTGTTCACAAAACTATTTCCTAATACTAACATTCAGTGATTAATTACTTATCTAATATAAATTAATGCCAAAATATTATGCTGTGTGTGAATAGACAGCCACACACTTTGCCAAAATATAGAAAGTTATCACTTCAGAAAACAGCACACGTCAAACAGGCAATAAATGCTATCAAATGCTTGGAAATCAAGTCTCAGGACATCTAGAAAAGATGTGTAATGGCCTTCAGCAAATGACAAAACAGATCTGGGATCCTGAGGGCAGTAAGTCATTTCCAGGCTACAGTGATTCTTTTGCCAATTATTATCTTCCATCTTTCTAAGTATTTTTTTTTCCTTTCTGTAATTATTCCAGTAAGAATTACCTTGGCAGGAATGCAGAAAGCATCTTTACAGTTTGCCATGAACTAAAAATAAGCACCAGAGTGTGCATGTCAATACTTCGTGCAGATCCACTAGCCAACTAGCTCATCCGCATATGTGTAAAAGCCAAGCAGCTAAAAGCTCTTGTAGATGGAAGCTGCCATGTTAGACTAATGAAACATAAACCCCTCTACAAATAAGGAAGTTGTGGCAGCCCACTGTAAATTATTCTGTACAAATGTCCTCCTGGAGGATTCAACAATGAGTTAAGGATGGACCAGAAGGTGATTTCTTTCCTTTCCTAATGGCCCACAATGCAATTAACTGTAAGCTTTATCATGGACCTGGCAGTTTGCAAGATGAGGGAAGACAACATACGCATATGGTAGACCAGCTATTTACCAAATGATTTCTAATCATAGCTTTGAGCAAAAAATCAGCTTTACCTACCATTTTATCTTGTGGCTCCAAAATCCTCAGGTTCAACAGTGTGTTTCTCAAATGTTTGTTTGTTTTTATATTGTTCAGGTTTCAAATAAAATTTTTGCTTTACTTGCTTATGTCCAACTAAGAAACAGACACACCAACTAGCTTGCATTAATCATTCCATATGGTCTGAGATAATAAATCTAATAAAGAAATGCACATATAAGTTACAGTGAAGGCGGTGAAAAAATTGAACAGACCACCAACAGTAGCAGAGTGGTCTCCCCAGCAAAGAGATGCTTATAAGAACAACCTACCATGTAAGAACAGGTTTTCAGTCCACACCTGTTCCTGGAAAAACCCTAGATTCTGATGACCTAAACCTTGTGAATGTATGTTACATTTGTTAAATTAACACTGTCCCCTGAAGTCAAATACATTACTTTGACATTTAATCAATTAAATATTTTTATTTTGATATAATGTTTTACCTTAATTGAATTCAAAGCAAAAGAAACAACTAAAAATGTTCTGGGGCATTTAAAAATAAATGCACTTGCACCAAACAGAAGACAGTCAAGCCTAAACATCTGTTCTTTTTTACATTTTTTTAAAATATCTGAGAGAATAAAGAAAACATTTGCACAGTCTATATCCAAGATATTTTAAGTGAGCAAGATTTATATAGACAGATAAAACGTTCTATTTTTATACAGTATGCATATATGCATAGTATTAGGTTGAATGCTGGAAACTAAGCAAGGTACATTTTTTTTTACACAACAGATGTGGACAATTAAAAGATTGCTAGGGCATAATCTAATAAGCAAATATTAAGAATAGCATGATTTTTTAAATGACATTTTTATCTTTAGCAAAAACAGTTCTAGAGACCTAAAGAAGAATTATAATTTTCTTTGCCAATATATACAATGGTACAGAGAGCTTCTTATGGATCAAAGGAAAATCAATACCCAAAACCATCAGAAACGTCCAAGAAATATGGGAGCTTCTTTAATGGGAAACATCAACCCATCAAATATGTTTCCACTGGGCATAGAATAACCAGATATTTAAATATGTTTGCTTTTTTATAATTCCATCAATGCTGAAATGACATCTGCCTTAGAATATATATTTGTCCAACCTATTTGTAAATTAAAAGTTTTGTAGACATATC
>VZTO01023064.1:425923-445401 GCA_013400615.1 Syrrhaptes paradoxus | reverse complement strand
ATGAGAAAAAACTTCTTTCCAGTGAGGGTGACAGAGCACTGGAACAGGCTGCCCAGAGAGGTGGTGGAGTCTCCTTCCCTGGAGACATTCAAAGCCCGCCTGGATGCGTTCCTGTGGGATCTGATCTGGGTGTTCCTGCTCCAGCAGGGGGATTGGACTGGATGATCTTTCGAGGTCCCTTCCAATCCCTGACATTCTGTGATTCTGTGAAATCACTGTAAGAAAATTCTTAGAAAAATCTCATGAAAATGTATGCATCTCTGATCATCACACATACACTCAGAGTTTGAACAACATTAATTTTTAAAGTACAAATCACTCAGTGCATTTGTGTGATAATAATGCAGTACAGTAACATTAATATAGAATTTGCCATGAAGTTATTTTTTAACAAGATTTTGGGCTTCTGTTTAGTCAGCAGAAACCTCTTAAACATGTATATTTCATAAATATATTAAAACATCTATAAAAAGATTAGCTTTATGGGCTAGCTCACATGATATTTTTTTCAGGCTCAAAATTCCTCTCTTTGTAAAGAATAAAGTGTGCGAAGTTACCAGTTGAATTTATCTAAAAAAATCTTGTACTGGGAGAAGAACCTTGAAGATAACTGTGAAATAAAACAAAACCAAATACATCCACATGAAACCCATGTAAAAGGCTGATTACCAGACACATGCACTTCTTGTGAGAGCTTTTTTCCTTTTTCCTGTATTTGTTTTTAATTTCTATTTTTAAATGTGCTGAACTGGGTTCCTGACTTTCTAACGCTTGTGTGCGTGATGCACCAGGGAAACCTAGACTGGAGGACTGAAAAAATGCTCGTGAATATGCTTGGTGAGGATTGTCTGACTCAGCTAAGGATGCTCATTGGTATTTCAGCTCTCAGAACAAGTTCTACAAGAATTTTTGACAGGGAACTGAATGAGCCCCTCTCCTGTTTCTTACTGAGAGAATCAAAGATGGGCTTCAGGAGGGGTGAAGACCAAGGTGCACAAGCTAGTTCCTTTTTACTGCCTGCCATGTCTGTTACCTGGGGCAGAGATTTTTTGTTATGAAGAACATTGATATCAAATTAAAAGTGGACTTGAGAAGGATTTAAGAAGCCACATTTAAATGCCAGTCATGCTGCAGTCTGTGAGTTTTGACAGTGCTATACTCCAGAAGCTGTAAAGCAGGAGAGCTAGCCTCGTTGCCCGGACACCTCTTCAAGACTGTATTTGGTTCTTAATATTGCACTACCCAGTTGTCAAACATTTTTACAAACTCTCTAATAAAGGGGTTTTGTTATACCTTTAGCCTTATTTAGAAGTTTTATTTGTTAGTGAGCAAGTAATTATGCTAAAAGCCCAGGACAGAGGAACTTCAAATACATGTAGACTCAGATAAGCACTTTTTAGGGCTGCCCAGTGACACTTAATCTCCAGTATCCTACATTACTGGTGTACTATGAGAAATATACCTTATTTTTTTAAAATCTAACTAACCTTTCATACTCCCTTTTTTCCTTGCCCCCCCTGTGTCCCTGCCTGCCCCACACTGAGAAGGAATTTAGCTTATTTTGGGGTTACATGTAATTTTTAATTGAAATTTACTTGTTTGTTTGTGGAAGGTGATAGTTTTTGATCTGTTCATACACTGACATGTCAGTGACTTGCTGCAAACCATGAAAAGCCCAGATTTTCCCTGAAATTATTGAAGACACATTTCTGAGAATCGTACCCTATGAAATGAAAATTACTTACATTGCTTACCCTCAGAAGCAGTGCTAAGATCTTGCTAGGCTTAAGCTTCCTGTTGGAAAGCATTAGTGCTAGAAATCCAATCAGCCTGACTTTACTGGAATGAATTTGGTCTCTAGTAATCATATTTTTCAAGGTATCATAACCAATAAATTAGCTCCTGATTTGCAGAAAGTTAATTGCTCAGTGTGCCATGTTCTACCAAATTCCAGCTGTTTATATGTTTCCACTAGGAAAGAAAATATTTTTAAAAAACTTGCCCTATATGTCTGTATGCCTGTGTACTAGACCAGAAGATGTTAGGTAAATATTTTTTTTGTCTATGTTTTCCACATGTGACTCATAAAACACAGTCTGAGGGTATTTAAGAGCTTGTCTTGTGCAGCTCCCTGATGATGGCAGGATCAGCTGTATCAAATCTTTCCTGTCAGTTGTTTGTGAAACCTGTTTGTGCTGGGGGATCCAGTGCTGAGGGATTTACAGTGTCTCAAGGAGTTTCTTTCCCAGGGTAATCTACCACAAACTCTATTGTTAGACTTTTTTTTTTTTTAATGTCTAACCTAGCTCTTCCTTACTATTTTGAAGTTGATTGTATCTTCTACTACTACATCTTATACTATTCCCACTCTACACAGACAATAGTTTTATCACATTTCTATTTGTAGCACCCTTTCGCATATTTGAAGACTGAGATAATCAACCTTGGGTCAGGGAGAAGAACCAGCCCTCCTCTTTCTCAAGGAGGGTGTCAATCTGCTATGATTTAATTTCAGTATTTGTTTTTCTTGCTGCTTTTATTTTTCTCTTCATTGGAGCTTCACCACTGACATTTGCCCAAGGTCCTGTAGCCTGGTGTGAACCTAGCCCATGCTGCAATCGCTTAGGGAAACACCAGGCTTACTCACCTTCAGGCGCATGTCCTTGGGCCTGTCCTGCTCCACAGAAAGGTTTCTGCTGGGTGCACAGTTCCACTATGACAAGCATACTTTGTCACATGCAGATATCACACACCAGAGGCACAGCTGATATAATCAGAGATGCTGGGATGTGAAGTCTGACTTTTAAATCAATCCCATTTGTGTTGAGTGTTTTTTTCTCAGTGTTCTAATTTTATCACATCGTGAATGCTCCAGCTGGAGGCAATGTCTGTCAGTTGATTTGAGGAAATTTTGTTTTATTTTTAAACTCAGAACAGAATAATTGTGGTCCTGCTCAGCCAAGGCTCTCATAAGAATTTTAAGGATAATGTTTATGGAGTGTTTTAAGGCTTAAATAGTTCTGAATCTGGAGATTGTATTGTGGTGTTTCCTAGGAATGCTGTTTCCTATGACTATTATAATTGTTTGCTGCAGTGTCCACCTGTGTTGCTTGATCTACTCTGCAATTTAAAAATAAACAAGTTGTATTACAATTCTTTCAAATTATGAAAATTTCCACAGGTTTTTTCCACTGTGGTGCAAATGTTCAGCTGTGGAAAGCCAGACTCTGGTACACCTGTGTGTGGGTCTGCGGCTCTGAACACAGACAATGGTCATTGGTAAGAAATCTTCACACCAAAAGGAGATTTTGTTTTTCTTAGAATCTCTCAAAGCACCAAACACTGGTCTTGGACTGAGATTACTGGAATAATGAGTTGTGTACATACTATTTACCAAGGACTACTTTAAGAAGAACACTTACTCTGTTCTCAGACTATGCGTCACCAACAGAGAATCTGAATTTATTGCCATTTAGGACAGCTGGCATAAGGACAAATGAATCCCCAAATTAAATTACTTAACTATTAATAATAATCTAATGATATGCAAAGTAGAGTCTTAGCACAATACAATATTGATATTATCTGTAACTAATGTTTTTTAACGGATACACCGGGTCACTCTCAGTAGTGCAAAGTATGAAACTGCAGGGGTTGTACATCCAGAATAACTTGACAAAAAGCAATTTATGTGGCATGCTTGACAGAGTCAGTGTATACAGAGAAATTAGACTGCAATGAACCACTGTTTCTAATTTTTTACTTTAAGGCAATCCCATCTTTTGAAGCTGATCTCTCATGGCAGTCACAATGTCCTTAAACTCAGCAAATAATCTGTTTTCTTATCTATGTCTCACCTATTTGACTAGAGCTGATAACAATGCGTTTCCATTCATTGCGGCTCATCAAGAAAAGATATTCCTGAACAAGTACCCTGTTAGCATACCACAGCCTTGGCTGTAACCCCTGTCACTTCTGAAATAAAAAACATCTTCCCATCTTGAAGACTCTCCCTCACTTTATCTTTCCACTCAGCTTTTCATGAAACATTGCTGTGGTTCCTTAAACAAGTGGGGGCACATTTATGAAGTGCCTAGACTAAAGAAGCTCTTAAAAAGCCATAAACTCACAGAGCTCGATAGAAACAAACTGTTCATTGTGGTATAAATTGTAAGAAAAAAGTGCGGTCCAAGAAAGTATATTGTGCTGTACCAGTACAGTAGTAACCTGTGTGACTTTTATGAAAAATATATTTAACACGAACAGTAAAATAAAACAGAACCTTAATACTTTTAATGTCTTTCTCTTTATTCTGTATAGTTAAATTTTCATAATATTCAAGACAAAGTTTTATTTATGGCTTAGTGAGGGAGGACTGAAAGACAGAAGGTGCTATACAGAGCACTCTAAAGAGCATTTCCACCTCTGGCCTGTCTTGAAAGCTTCACAAAGATCAGCAATGTTCTCTTTCCAGCTGTCACATGAAACTCTGTTGAAAGCTACCAGCACTTCTATATTTTAGTGTACAGTTTATTGCGGCTCATCAAGTAACCAGATGGGAAAAATATCTTTCAGTTAAAGAAGCATTGCAATTTCTGAAGTTCTTAATCACACCTAGATGAACACTCTACTCTTTGTAGTAAAACCATCTTTAGGGAAGCTCTTTCCACACTGGGGAACCCTGTTCTCCACTTTCTGCTGTGTGAGTCAGTCTCATTTTCTTCTAGTTTTATGTGACCTGTGCTGCCACTACCTTCCTCTACAGTTATGTCATGCAGGGACGTGGATAAGACTTGCTTTCTTTCACATTTATAATCTCTAAGCACATGCCAAGGAATGGTCACTCTGGACAGAGTTTCCTTATACTTGTCATCACATCTACAATGCCTCTGAGCTTGCAACTAGGACTCCTTGAAACCTCTCATCTACGCAGCTCTAACAATAGCTGTAAGATATCCAATGCCAGGCAAATAGAGTGGAGGGAGAGGTCATTCCTTTCACAGAAGGAATAGAATCACATTCCAAAGTACCAAAGATGGTTTTGAGGCCAAATTATAAGAAAAATAGAAATTAGATACCAATTTCAACGTGATCATTTGTAATTTTGCATAAAGATTTAGGTTACTGCTCACAGAGCCTAAATTAATCTATAAATCTCTACAGATTTGCTGTCGTATCTAAATGAATGAAATTTCCTTAAAACAGACAGATGATGTGGTAATGGGCTTCAGTTAGAAAATTATGATCTTGATACTCATAGATGTTGAGAGATGAATTATTCTACAGGAACAAAGGCAATCAACCTATAACCAGTCACACACACAAAGCAGAGATATGAGAAAAACAAGTAGAACAATTAGAGTGAAATAATCTGCCAAGCAAAGTTCCTTTAAATCTCTGTTAGAAAATTGAATTGGAATGACTACTGGAAGAAGTTCAATAGGGATACAGGGAGGAAAAGAAATTCCATGCTCTAGTAAGGTTCACCATTCAGTGTTCGAAGAAAGTAATATTTTTTTGTTATTCTCTACCATAAGATTTGTATAATTCCTATACATTTCAAAAATATAAGGGAATAAGATCCTATGCTCAGTGACACCTAGTAAAGTAGGTATTTCTAGTTTGACAACTGGACCCGTAAATCAAATAACAGCGTTGTAGGTTAAGACTTGGCTGACAAGTGGAACAATTTGCTATAATGACAGATCACAGTTATGTTCCTCAGGAGGTCTTCATCCATCACCTGTGGATGATGTTTAGCTTTCTTAACATTCAGGTCATGTGGCTGGAGTTAGGCAAAAACAATACGGAAGCAAAGCTGCTTCATGAGAGCTCCACAAAGCTCCCACTGCCTTCTGAATGCTGGTATAGGTGGAAGTATACATCTGTCTTTGAAGAGAACCTCGGGTACTTTACAGAGTCACAGGACTGTTGAGGTTGTAAGAGACATCATGAAGTCATTTAGCCCAAGCCTCTGTTCAAGCAGGGTCAGGCAGAGCAGGCTGACAAAGGCACTGGCCAGGGACATTTTTAATATCTCCATGGATGGAAACTCTCTGGACAATCTGTTCAACTACCCTCACAGCAAAAAAAGTTTTTTCTTCTGTTCAGATGGTATGTAAAGATGTTTAAATTTGTGCCTATTGACTCTTTTTCTGTCACTGGGCACCACTGTGAAGAGTCTGTTGCCCAGATAAGTTGTGGATGCCCCGTCCCTGGAGGGGTTCAAGGCCAGGCTGGATGAGGCTTTGAGCAACCTGGGCTAGTGGAGGGTGTCCCTGCCAGTGGCAGGTGGGTTGGAACTTGATGATCTTTCTGAAGACAGTGTTCAAATACAAAATGAGTTCTTAATGCTATGTCCTTTCTCACTGTTCTTCAACCTTGGTGAAATACATGTGATCAGCTCAGTTTCTCAGATCTTATACTGAGTCTGGGATTTGCTCGCTGTTTGTATTTTTCTAATTAACATTGCAAATCCACAATGTCTCTAATAGCATAGTGACTCTTCAGGATATGATTCCCTGTGGGAAACTTAGGATGCTTTTGAGCATTTGTATTATATTAGAGTAGCAGTTTGTTGCCTAAGTCCATTTTTGCTGACTTAAGTCAGCAGCTTTGCTTTACCCTGCAGATGAAAATTTCCCTTTCTGTTTTGCAAGTACACTGTCAAAGGAAACACAGAGAACATGCCCTGTGAACCCAGCCACAGTCTGACTGAGTCTCATTCAAGTCATGGAGTGCAGCTCCGTGAATTTAACTTTTCAACTGATCTCGGCAGCACTGAAGTAGGCAGTGTAGGAATACAGTCAGGCAAGTGTCGTCTACACATCATGGTGAGAGTGATTCCATACACAGGGTACTGGGTCTGAACCTGCGGGGGGTTTAACATCCAGGCAGACGCAGGAAGAACACTGCAGAGACCACAGGAAGGAGAAGCAATTAGAGCTGCTTCAGCCTTTCATACTTTTTGGTGCGACCTGATAACTGAAGAGCATGTAGTTCCAGGAATGAGAAAATAACCAAAGAATGGAAGAGCTAAACACTCCAAGAAACTCTAAATATTGGAGATTAAATTTAAAGCTTAGATATGGGAGACCAATGGAAAGAGATTCAGACAGCCCTGTCATTCTCTATTTGCAGACGGGATGTACCAGAAAAGCCGAAGGTATTCTTAGTTTGTAATAGAGTTTCATGAGTTTCATGTTTTTCATTTTGACTATGCAGCGAAGATGACTGTGAACTTATATTGTTATAAAAACAGAGTCTGCATAAAATGAGAATACACAAGAGGCATATAACTCATTATCCTAATTTTCTGAGCATATAAAATGAAAGTGAGTTTGTACAAACACTTTGAAGAAAAAGCTAACCAAGTCTCTGGTAAGATTGTTATTTGGGTCTAGGACTGGATGGAGAAACTGGCAGATTACTGGGAAATTCTGACTGAATCTTTATAATAAAAAAGTGATTTCTAAACTTTCGGTTTGAAATAAGATGGTAATAATTTTATCAATATAAGAAAAAGAACTAAAGGCAGTGATATTTTGTGACATCTTTAGAATTAGAAAGATAATGGCAGAGCAGATTTATGCATAAACAGGAAACTAGCAAAAGTAGTAACTGGTTAGAAAAATGTGGTAGAGCCATGGAAAGAGAACTTGTTATTAGGGTAAACACATATCTATGTAACTGTGATTTTATCAGGAGCATGCACCCATGTAGTCTTTCAGCAAGGTAAATAAGCATGGGCCGAGAACCACACTGAAAGAGTGACCCTGCTCCTCATTGCACACGTTCAGGGATGGTGCATTCATCTGTAGCAAGTACTGCATCGATATACTCCATGAGCAAACAGAGGAATAAGAAAGATGGTTACTGGAGAAAAAGATGACACATCCTTTACATATTGATGTAAAACAATGAAATGTTTTAAAAATACTATTTTCTGCTATTTCAAAACAGAAATTTTGAGGGATAAAGGGTGATGTGTATTCAAAAGTTTGCTCTTTCCCTTACAGTCTATGCTAACAGCAGTACTGACAGATGGACAGTTTACTCAACAAGCAAAACATTTCAATTGTGGTCTTGACTGCACAAAGCAGTGAGGTTGCCAGCATAAAAAGAATGCTGTCTTCCTCTTATACTTTCTGTTTTCAAAGCAACAAACAGAGCAAGTTTCCAGCCTCCAAATCTCCAATCTTACACTGGTATTACTTTAAAAAAAAAATAAAATCTTTAATGACAGCCGGCTTACACTGTAAACCTGTATTCAGTACAGTATCATTAAAATATTTCTGCTGTATACTCCTCCTGTAGTTTTAATTTTTCTTGGTTTAAGATACATCACCTCACCAATGACTGGTCACGTAATAGCTCAGCCAGAAGCAAAATCTGGTTGAATTGAATCAGTAGCTTGAAAATGGGAGTTCTGTATTGTGAAATGAGGTAGGACAGAGCTCACTCTCACCCGGAACAGTCAGTGTATACTAGCCATGCTAACAATCATGTTAAGAATGTGCATGATGATCAATAAACAGAAGTTTTCTACTGTACTTCATTTTGCTTTGCAAAAGTAATGTATAGCATTGCAAATTTGTGTGTTATTGCTGTTTTGCTCCTAGCAAGTTCTTTAGGTGAAGCTGAGAATAGTTAGTATCTCACTGTGTAAATCATACCGATAGCAGGAAAGTAATTTGATCTCTCCCTGGTGAGTTATTGCAGAAGAACAGGCAGATGATCTTGTGGTTACATTTCTGCAATCAGTGGTGGGAGCTTCCTGTCACTGCAGTAGGTTTCTTGTATGAGATTGGATCAATTGCTTAAAATCAAGCCTTCCACGGTGTCCTGAACAGTGTCCAGAGTGAAGCCAGGCTTCTTACAGAACTCTGGTCTCCTTTTATCACCTGGCAAGAGATAGATTTTCAGAGCAGTTCAAAAGTCAGAGAGTCAGATTTTTTATGAAGCAACATACCAAATGCCAGTGATGAAAACAGTGCTAGTCCTTTTAAAAAATCAGGTCTTTAAAATACCTCTGTCCATATTCACTCTTCTGTCTCATCTCTCCACCTCTAAAATGGAGACAATATTGAACGCATCTGCATACAGCATGAAAGGTGTGACCATGAAGTGGTTTAACTTTAATGAAATAATTAAATCTTCTGGTGGTAAGAGATTATTAAAAAACTACATGGAGAATAAATTAAAAACAATTAAGAAAATAGAACTTTTCCTTCATATTTTTTTTCCAAATATCTCCTTATTCCCACTTTAAATATACAGGAAATTTTCAGAGGGAACTGCCTTTACTGCTTGTCTTTTCTGGGAGGCTACAGCAAAAAGAGATTTTCACTGACTTTCGTCCCCATATTCTCACATGTTTGTCAATACCAATATCAGGGACAATTCTTAAACTGTTTACTCTTGATTGCATTATATACCGGAATATTGCTATTTTAGTCTTCCCAAGCAGCACATTCTCAGGAACATGAATTAGACATGTATCTTTCTTGCCCTAATTGCAAGCTCCTGGGATCTCTTTGTGAATGAGATGTTGTAATCTAAGACTTTTTTCAGAAAGCAAAATGTTAACTGTGCGTTCTGTGGAACTTTTTCCTGTTTCCTTGTAAAATCTGCAAATAAGGTGAATGTGATTATGCTTTCTTTCTGTTTTACGCCAAAGAATAAATTCTCTCTGATTTAGAGAACATAAAGGCATAGTGAAGGTTTTTAGAATAAATCTCTCATGACAATCATAGTGAAGGATACTCCTGAAAGATACCAGCAGAATTGTCCAGAGGACAGCCACTAACCAAGTGTTTGCAGGGTTTATTTTTAAATACAAATCTGTGGCTTAGTCACTTAACAACAAAACATCAAGGCAGTCTACTCCTTTTAATTGTTTGCTTAATGATAACTAAGCTTGCAGATACATCCTACCTGAATTTACCTTCAGTGCTTCCCCTCTCTATACCTGTTGGTGATAAATAATGTTGGCTTATGTGGTCTGTTGCAAGGCTATTTATAATATTCCCTGAATTGGTTGATATTTTTAGTCATGTTTAAAATACTAAGAGCTGTTGGCTACTGCCAAGACAAGTAAGCAGAGAATACTGTCACTGTAGGGTTTGCTTTGTCTGTTGCTGCTTAGGAAACAGTCACAAGCCATGCACGGATTGACAGGGCCTCTCTGCTGCTCTTGGAAACTATCAGGAAGAGTTGTCATGTAGTTTAGATTACTTGCATAAAAAAAAGACAAAAAGATAGAGATTCAGTATTCAAAGTACTTTTTGCACTAATCATAACCTTTGGGCTTTTCAGAAAAACTCATACGTAAGGCTGTGAAATCTTTTCTACATTTATCCAAACATAACAAAACTGCAGAACAGTGACCAGATAACTATTTTAGAAACAGTACTACTGATACTAGAAAAGGTGATCAATAATGGTATTAATAAGGGCATCATCATAGGATCTGGTCCAAAAAATGGAAGACATTATCCTGCCCAGTTTTGTGCTTATCCCAATTTAAAATCATATGTAGCATGGACCAATTGAAGCTATTGCTTCCTCAAGAGTTATGCCTCTTGAGGAAGCACAGATATTTCCCTTTGTCTTGTAGGGGAGACACTCTTTCGTGTTCATAAATAAAACCTAACACTCAGCAGCTTTCTTGGCCATGAGACCTATCCACTCCCACAACTGGCAGCACAAGCTTGCCAGAGGCGTATGCTGCTCATTTTTGGAGTGACAGAACAGCATATCTCGTTCTGCCTTCAGTGTTTCCCCATGGAGCTCAATTCTGCCTGAGTTCCTGCAGAAGAAACCTTCCCTAGTCTCCATGGAAGAATGTAATCTAAAAGGAATCCTGTGCAGGTGATGTTTCACTGATTTGAAAGCTGTTAGTACAGTTTATTGTAACAGGAGGCAGATTGTAAACCAGCAAATAGAATATAAGGAAACGGACCCAGAGCTTAAATTTCAAGCTCACAGGTTGGAAGGAAACTGTAAGAATTGTTTCTTGTTCTAGTTCATAAGATGTGATTGAGAAAGTGAGCTGTAAACTGGTCATTCTTTGTGATGCACAAAATTGCTGTATTGGAATTATAAATCGTGAATGAATCAAATCTCAGCAAAGTCATGCCAATTTTACTTTGATAGACCAATAGACCTTAGATAAACCTTAGATAGAAATGACAAAGTAATTAAGTCACAAAATGGAGTCATTCACACCCTACTAACATTTCACTTATCTTGACATGTTGATAAAATCTTTTCTTATGAGTACCTTAAAGCAGACATGTTCTGAGAAGCCTTATTCCACATTGAGAATGCATAGAAACCAGATAATCCTAGCCCCAAGCATACATAAAATGCCTGTCTGCAATTAGCTAACTTCAAATCAGTGAGCCAGTTACTTCTCCTTGGCTAAGCATGACTATATGAGACCTGAAAGCAAATGCCTTCTGATCTTAATAGCAAAAATGCATTGTAGTACCAGTACAACATAGAGCTAGAGACACTGAAAGCAGAATATTACAAAGTACTGCCCTTTGACGGTCGCAAGAATCACCTTTCTTTTTTTAAATTTTCTTAAAACATCTGAACATCAAACCTTTTGGTGGTCTGCGTACCTGGTAAATTAGTTTAAACTTGTAATTTTGATCCATATACTGACAGAAAAAATGCAAAGTCGTTCTCTCAAGAAAAAAATGCCTTTGTAATTCATCTTCTTAGTGAAATCCAAAGTATCAGAATTTTCCTAGAATACCCTGTCTCATGAGATTCTCTATCCAACCTTGAGTACTTAAGCAAGTACTTACAGGCTTTATGTCTCCTGTTAGGGAACTTCTTTTTAGCCCTCACCTCCCATCCCTGTGATTCCAAAGGTGATTGGAACCAACAGGCTATGAGGTCAGTAAGTTAGTGCATGATTAAAATATTTGGGTGTCATAAGAAATGACAGAGACTTTTAGGTCAACAGAAGCTCTTGCACTGATCTTTTTAATGGTTCTATTTTATATCAGGTTTTTCTACCTCATGTACCTAATTCTACAAAGTACTTACTTGAGAGCATTTTTATTACTTTCATAATTATGTCATATATATCACAGAGTGACCCTTGAAATAGAAGTAGCACAATGACTACAAAGGCTGCCTTGCAGAGAGTTCACAGAATTTCTCATTTCTCATTTTTTTTTTAATACATACTTAACACTCTCTGGCCATCCCTGGTAGTCATTTGCATGCTAGTTGTTTTAAAAGATCTTTCTCATTTCTGCAAAACGTGCTGCAGTCAAATCAAAACACAGTTAGTGATTTCAGTTGACTTTGGATCAGTGATTTTTTTTTTTGTCAGTAAGAACAGGGAAACAAAAAGTTTGGTTCAAGCTCAATTACCAAAATGCCTTTGAATCCTTCAGGCAACAGGTGCTTTCTTTAATCCTTTTTTGGTGATGATATGGGCTTTCTATCAAAGTGTAATTGGAATCTTGAAATAAGGATGGGGAGGAGGAGGAACTTGGGAACAAATCTTCAAGGTGGATCTTGTGATCAACAAATACTGAATGTAGCTGGTGTTTCGTGCAAGTATTACAACTGGATTTATCGACACATTTCTAGTTGGAAAGTTAATGAAACACTCTCAATATTTGGACTCTGTAACATGGCAATTATCTAAAATATTATATTTGTCATTCTTCATGTATAAATCTAATTTCTATGTATGCTACCACATTTCTGGCAGTAACAGAATATTGCAGGGCATGTCACAATGTTCCAGTACTTGGAAAGATGTGAACAGCCATTTTCAGTATACGTAGCCTGCATCACTGGCAACTCAATCAAGTCAGGTAGGACTCCCAAATAGCTATGCTCTGCAAGTCCTCAAAATCAATTTGAACACCCATGAACTGGGAGTTAATGCTGAGAATAATTTTAGTTTGCTTCCATTCTAGTATATAAAGCATCAGTACAGTAACTGCTTAGGATTTGCATTGCCCTTGTTTGTGGGCAATATACTTTGGAGTCTACACTAATTGTCAGCGTACCTTTAGAGCAGGTTAGAAGGAAGACCCAGCAGAGAACAGCTGTAACATTACCGTTACAGGAAACAGCTCTTTCTCTAATATTTCTATGGAGAGATTTTTCTTGTTATCCTAATTTTCCCATACTTTGTAATTAAGCACTCCCTAGGTCAGCAGTGCTCCCCTATGAGCCAGTTAATCACAACACGTTCATTACCTTGTCGCTTTTGACAACTCTTCTACACCTAGTATGAATTTGTATTTTAAGAGTTTTCACTATTTCAACTCCCACTAATGTGATTTTAGTATTTACATGCTACGTTGTAAGAACTGCGAACATAAGACTTCTTTTGAATCAACTCTGACTTATTTCTGGGTGCGTGCAATATAACTTCAGCACATCTAAGATTTATTCTTAGTCTCAGTCGCTTTTGTTGGCTCCTTACATAAATTTTTCTGCATTTTAATTTTCTGTATTTCTTAATTCTGCTATTCCCTTAGGGAAATGTATGCATTTTACATTCTTTCAAGCTTCCTAATATACCAACTCTCTGCACTGACCTGCATTTTTTAATCTTATTTTTTGGCAGATCTACATTTTACATTTGGGGAGCAGGGAGAAATCTGGTTTAGATCAGCTTGCCATTCTGAAATCCTACATCTAGGACACATGGATGTTAATCAAAATAACTTGAAATAAAGCTGAGGCTCACGGATGCTAATCTTATGTTGGCAATGTAGACTTTTCAAACTGTCATTCATAAACCAGCAGACGGAAGCTGATAGAGCAGCCTAACTAATCCAGCAGCAGAGTCAAGTCCCCACATAAATGGAATCTGGCTAGGTGACAGCTTTCAGTCTTGTGTTTCTAAGCCTCTATGGAAGGACCCAGGGCCAAATTTATTCTGTTTTGCTTTTTCTTAGTAACTAAATCCCTAAAGACTCAGCTAGAAATAAGTGTCCTCTGCCCATTTCTACTCTGTATGCCAAGAACTGGCAAAGCCAGTGGTGGGGGCAGTGGATGGCAGGTCAGGTCTCCTGCTTGCTTCACCCCATTGGGACCGCAGCTAAGTGGTCCACGCCTGTGCTGATCAGTCTCCTCATTTCACGCAAGTTTGGGAGAATATGCTGTAATGTACCCTTCTAATGATTGTGTTAATCCATATATAGGAGAGTTTGTTTTTTCCCTAACTGGTCTTTGTGTGCCAGTTCTCCTGGCTGAGATTCTGGGACTCCCTTTATTGGAATCTGCTCTTCCTTTTTATAGAAACTTTAAATTATTGTGCCTTCTGTTCTTGAGAACGGGAACTTGACAGTTTTCTTAGGTCAAACCTGTGTTAAAGTTTTGCCAGGAGAATTTTAAGTTAAGCTTTTGATTACATAATTGTGTACTGGCAGAGGGCCTAACATAGCTGTACCTACAGGAGCTGGAGAGAGATGCGCTGTGATAGCTTCTGTTTACTTGTGCCACTGGTTAAAACTAGTTTGAAGGAAAGGCTCTTTGCTAAGAGAAAGGGTACCTGCACTTCAGGATCCAAAACTATACTTGTAGTTATCTTCTGCTGTGGAGCAGGATTCTCTAGCATATACCTGCAGTGAAGATGATGTGCTGCAAAGATTAATTCACTTCAGTAAATACAGTGTGACAGTTTAAAAGCTGAAGACTGAGATAATCCACTTATTGCTAGCTGTGTTGATGATATATCAGTGTATATATGGTGATAAGAACATAAAGGACTTGTAGAATTTCTCTCATTCAGGTAGGCACTGTTATAGCTTCGATTTTGTCTTCCTTGTTTTGATCAACCTTATCATTTGATTACATGCTTTCAAGTTTTGACACTTTTGGAGTTATGTGGAAACTTGAAAACAAACTTGTTAGCAAACTTTCTTTCCTTACAAAAGCTGATTGCAAAATATTTGAGTCTTTCTTACATTGTGCGATTTAGTATTGAGAAGCAATGGTTCAGACTGACCTTCTGCAACTTTTAATAAAGCCAGTGAAAGGCCCTGGAAGTCAGGAAGCTGTTGAAAAGCAAAGTGATTTATTACAAAAACTGTTGGGTCCAGTAAACTGGAAAGGTCAAGCTGACAAAAATCTAAACTCAGAAAAGCTGCTACAATGTAAGAAAGCATTATCAGGAGGAAAATGAAAATCCAGTGAAAGTATTATTAGGAAAAACATAGTTTGGTTAGTGAAGAAAACAATGTAGTTGTCCTGCAATGTTCGTATTTCAGAAAGCTCCCTGTGGAGGCCCTTTTCTATAGAGCAGGAGCTGGAAAGCTGTTGATGTTTCTGAAAGAAAATGTGGAGGAAGGATTCAAGCAAGATTCAAAATGAAGTGAGAGAAACCCATTGCAGAACAACTAATAACAGTAGATACTTGCTATTGTAGAATACCACACTGAAGAATTTCTACTAGGCTAGGCATGGCAGGAATTAGGATCCTTGTTTCCCATCTGCAAGGTGAGCATTGGGCTAATGGGGGAGGAGGGAACTGTGAGGGAGGGGAACTTGAAAATAATCCCTAAAGGGATCTCCTTTTCAGATGATTCTCAAATGCTTCAGTGAAGATCTTGATTAGTCTGATTTATTTTTTGTTGTTTTACTCATGTAAATTGGGATTTAATTCTGGAGCAATCAGTGGGATTATACAAATCAATTGGCAAAGGAGCTTCAAAATATGGTCTGGTAGGTTTATGGAGATTGTAGGGACTGCAAGAATTAGATTTTATAAATGGTTACTGATTTTTTTCCATTGTAGTTTACAAGCAGAAGATTTGAGATCATTTCTGTAGAAAACTTTTCTTGTCTGTGAATGAGTTTTGTGGTTTTAAATTCGATATACATTGAGTAAAGTTAAACCCTTGCCTTTGCATTTCAAAGTTCAGCACAAATAACTATTTAGTAAAAAAAAACCCCATATATTTCCTGACCTTTACAGAAGTTAAAAAGTGAGCTGCATTCTGTGCTTCTGAAGCCATCACTCTCAAGAGTTACATGTTCTAAACTACAGCATGGATTGCTGCTTGGGTAAGGTGTGGAGCACCATGGGAGTCCTCTTAAGGGGGATGTATCCTGGCTAGGGGAACCGGAGTGTATCACACAACAGCATCATGTTCAAAATGACACTATACATCAGACATCCTGGGAGGATAGCCAAAATATTCCTTTTTATGATGGAAAATAAGTTGTCAAAAATAGAGTAAAACTGTGTTCGTGTTACTAATATTTGTACTTGAAGCCCTCAGTGGAGAACTCCAGCCTTCTGTAATAATATCACTGTCAACAGACTTGCCTTTCCCATTTCTTATTTACTTTTTGTTGGGGTTTTCTGCTTGATTTAAATTTTTTTTTCCATTTCACATTTACAGGCTGTAGGTTAAAAACTGTAGGTCAAATAGGGTGGAAAATCACTCTATTCTTTAAGCATACAAGGATGCGAGAATATATTCTTTCACTGGAACAATATAATTGGCTTTATTGTGTAAGGAAATAAATTATGTGCTCAAGTGCTTAGAGTATGTGTTTAGATTTGAGATCTGTTAGTTAAGAAAATGCACCAGAAAGTCTGGGATAATAACATAAATCAGGAAGATACACGAGAAACTGGGCTGTGCATCTTCCTCGGTTATTTAAACACAAAGGCTTGTCCTTGCATTTGCAGTAATGCTAATGATCCAGTCAAATATTTGAGTTAAATACATCAAATCTTGCTGAAACAAACTACAATTTGTGGATTGTACTCTAACTACATCTGACCTTTCCTAGCCTGGCTGTGTTTTCATTTAAGTGAGCATCTGAACAGCATTTCGTTGTTTCAAGCTGTCTTACAGATAGCGACTTTTCTGCCTAGGAAACATCTTCATGTTCCTGTTCACTTTGGTTTTTTCAAATGCTATGATACACTTTAAATACAAATACTCTGCTTTTTTTGGATGAAAATGTTGATGCGGGCATCTACAGTGCTGAAGTTAGTTTTTTAAGTATGAGTTTGAACATGTGCTATAAACTTACACGTGCAGCTGCAGTACATTATTTCACTAGCAGTAGTTGTTTTCAGTGCCTTCTGGGTCTCGCTAATGCAATACTTTGCTCCTTGCAAGAACAATGGGAACTGTGCTAAAGATATAATAAACTCCTGTAGTTTATTCTGCAACATTCAGTTTTGTGATAGATCCCAATTCTAGACAAGCTAGAGCTCTCGTAAAAAAAATCAGGCTTTTCTGAAGCACGGATCATGAAGACAAATGATGTGAACTGGTTCTACCTCAGCTTACAAGTGAAACAAAATTACACCAATTCAAAGTTATCGGCATATGTTCCCATCTTTTTCTGCCAAAATGTTTAAAGTGAAAATATTTTTTTCATTTCAAAATATGGACAGAACTTCCTTGTTTAAAAATAATCTAGGTTTGTCTTAATAGTTGGAGAAAAAGGAAGGTAACATAAATAAAAGAAAGAACTATCTGTAATTTTGGAAGGTAGTCAGCATTATTTAGTAATATTTTAGATTTTACTTTACTTTCTGTGAGGAAAGTAGTGATCCTCCGCCCAGGGGCCTCTAGAGATGTGGAGTTAGACCTGTTCAGTATTGCAGGGACAGACACAGTCGTTTTGTGTTAAAAAGATTAAGTGATGTGGGAGTGTTAGGTACCCAAGAGCATCTAATCACCTTTCTTTTAATTTTGTCAATATATTTTAAAGGCCAGGGGAGGTTCATAATCATCACTGTTCTGAGACAAGCTACAAATTCTTAATAGAGTCAGCAATATGGTTTATTGTTTTCTTGGGCATTGCTATCTGTTGGATCATCACTGTACATGAAGAAGCGGAATGATCCTGGCTGTTAGACAAGCACAGCTTTTCCATCACCATTTGAACTAAGGACTAACCTTGGAGCCAATCTTCCCTCCGCCCCATGACACTCACATAATCCCACTTGAAACTCATTTCTGCTCCATTCCCAAAAGCAGCTGAAATTACACCACCACAGCTGTCTTCTGGTTTTTTGGTGTGTGGTGGTTCTTTTCCCCTTGCAGAATGTCATGTACCTTGATCTAATAACTCAGCTTCCTTTTCATAAATCCGATCCTCTAACAGAGCCCTGTTAAAATGGATTAAAGATGCCCTTATGTCTCTGTAATAGCTAATACATTCTGCAGTGGAAGCAGCATTTGGCACATGTTACTACAATAATGAAATATATTATCCACAAAAATGTATTACTTAAGCTAAATACACGCATTCTTTTTGCCTTTCTGTTAACATATTTACATCTCTCTATGCTCCTTCTTACAGACACTATATTTTAAATCTGTTTTCAATGGAGCAAACGTGTATCACAAAAATAATATGTAGGCCTAGAGTCGCATTCTTGCTGTATGTAATGAGAAAATGTAGTCATGAAATCTGCTTTGTATGTAAAACTTGATTTCAGATGTTATGGAAGCTTTAAGAAAAATATACCAGTTTCCACTGAATACCAAGAAGTATCCAACTGTGGAGACAACTTTTTTTTATAGCAAAAGCTTTAAATGCTCCACTTCTCAGACAATCAACCTCATGATAAGGAAACCCAAAGTAATATTTGCTAGAAAACAACAACTCCTACTCTGTATTGGGCCATCTCTTCATAATTTGTAAAGGACTGCAGTTGTATAACAGAAAGGACAATGATAACTGTTTATACCTGGATCAAAGAAATCCGAGCAACTGTGAATTTATCTTTTTTTTTGTCAGCTTCACTCCCCCCTCCCTGACTGTGTTGCCTGGAGCTCGCTAGAAAGTTTCTGAATAGGCAATGGTGTAAAAAATGTTATGCTTTGGTGTTCACAACCGCCAGGAACTTTCTATTGCATTCCATATTTAACAAAGATTTCCTAAGATAAGAACAGCTTTCTTATTTCCCATGTGTAGGTTCCTTCTCATGGGATTTTACAGTTTATACAGATTGTGTTTGTTTATGGGAATATTTCATTAGTCTTCATTCTTCATAGTACGTGTTTCTGTTTCAACATCCCGTATATTTTATCGCTTTTCTTCTCTCTAATCTGGTTTTCTCAGCTCTTGTGCTCCAGGATATTCATTTCCCATCACTTTATTCCAACAGTGCCCACAGCTAGAAGTGTTCTTTGACATCTGCTAGACCACAGAATAACAGCTTCAGGCAAGCTGGAATTCCCATTACTTGACAAATCTAAACCAAGGTGAAGCAAATAACCAACATGTGCATGGAGCAACACCTGTATCAGCAAGGTCTGGACTTGAGAACTTTGAAAATCCTTTTGAATGGTGACTTTTTCAGGTTAATTTTTAAATGACTGACTTAGCCACGGGAGCAGGGTTGTAGCAAAGAGGAAGATTTTGCTTCTCTATGGTTTTTGTTTTTTTTTTCTGGGTATGAAATGAGAATGTAAGCCCAGATATTTTTTCAAAACAGCTTTGCGCTTTTG
>VZTO01023064.1:388712-425810 GCA_013400615.1 Syrrhaptes paradoxus | reverse complement strand
CTAAGGAGTAAATGTCCCTGTTAACCTTCGAATTGTCCAAACTTAAAGAACTCCTTTTTGATTGTGATAGCCAGAATGGTATTTTAACTTCCATCAGAAACTCAAGGCTGGAAGTAGTGTGCTTCAGATTAATGACACTTTTATTGATGAATCTTTCTAATTTTTAATTAACTACTTGTTCATTTACAAAAGGAGCTACAATACTTTCTAATACATTAAGCTTTTTTAATGTTGATAGCACAGGTGATAGGTTTCAGAGCTAGAGGAAGCTGGTTGAATGTTACTATTTGCAAGTATGAATTCAAAATTCACATTGTACCTCTGGGTTTGAATATTTTCAGTTCACCAAAAGCCATTAGTTTGTATCAATGCTTCAAGAATAGCTAGCCCTTAGGAATTCCCATACTGGTCTCAAGTGCAGAATATTTATGCAACAATTCAGCAGGGATTCATTAATCAGCATTCACTACTGGTTATAATAATTATGTTGCCTGTTTTCAAAGTTTTAGCCATGAAGACATGCAGCTAAGAACTATGCCATGTGGCTGAGACTGACCACTTTCATCAAGACTAAATAGCAAATAAACAATGAAAACCAACTAAAATACATAAATAACAAAGAAACATGTACAGAAAATCAAATGCACATAGAAAAATGTTTAAAATTACCAAAATTGTTTAGCTGTCATTGGGAGTTTGATTATTCTAGAAAACACATGTATTGTCTTAGGGAGAGAAGTATGTATCTACATCATTTGGAAACTCAGAACTGCACATGTAAGTGTATAAGTAGAGAGAAAAAATTACCAAAAACTCCCAAACTTTGATTAATGTTCAGTTATGTGGAAACTCAGCTAAGCTGCCATTTGATCCTAAACTTATACTGGCA
Source organism: Syrrhaptes paradoxus (assembly GCA_013400615.1). Taxonomy (NCBI): domain Eukaryota; kingdom Metazoa; phylum Chordata; class Aves; order Pterocliformes; family Pteroclidae; genus Syrrhaptes; species Syrrhaptes paradoxus. The sequence goes on along the minus strand of VZTO01023064.1, from coordinate 424,921 downwards.
TCCAAGGGCTGAAGAAAGGGGGGGAAAAAGGTCTCATTATGGTAGATTCTGTCCACATACAGCTTTTAAAAATACAACAGAACATCAGAATTCACAAAACCTCAAGATCATTGGAAACGACACTAATTTTCAAATTAATTGCAGGGGAAATGCTTGATTATATGCATAATGTTCTCTTATCTAGTCAAACCAGAAGTTAAAATGACTTATGGTTAATAATATATGAATAACCTCTCCAACTTTATTCATTAATGGTTTGAAAAGTCCACTTCAATTTGCAGACAATACCAGGCTGGCAGGGGCTGCAGGATGCCAGGATTAGAATTTAAAATGATCCTGTAAAAATTAGATGAAATGGTCTGACAAAATGGGATATGGTTCAGGGGGGCTGAGCACAGAGGTGTATACCTAGGTAGGGGTGTGGAGCTGATGACAGAGTGACTACAGAGCAGTGCATCATCAGCAGGAGTATTGCTGTAAAACGTGCAGATTTCCCTACTCTGCATATGGCTTTTGGGTCTCTCCTGCAATGCTGTGGGTCTGCTGTGTTCAAATTCAGACAGTTCAAGAAAGACGTGGAGCAGCTGAAGATAGTCTAGACGAGATAGGTTAAAGATAATTAGAGGCAGAGAAGCATGACTTCTGAAAAAAATAGCAAACTGAGTTTGTTAATCTAGAAACTAACAGGAAATCCATTGTTTGCATATGTGAACTATGATGGAACAAAGGAAAGGAATAAACTGGTCTCTGTCCAAAAAGACAAGAATTAATAGAATCTGCTTCTTGGAAGATTTAGCTTGGGAAAAGCTTTTAAAGATTAAGATAAATACATGGGGGAAAGACTGCAGAGGGAGCTCATGAAGTCACTGTTTTTCTTCTGAATCATATTCTTTTGTATTTTTTCGCATTTGAAGGGCAAGTAGAGACGATAGTGAAAACAAAACATAAATAGAGAAAACTAACATCTATTGGGAATCAAAATATTGGATTATTGAAATGATTCAAAGAAAGGTAAATAAGATGATTTGGAGAAAAGTCAGGTAGCCACATACCCTGGAAATGCAGCCTGCAGCCACTTTACAGTGGGGTTTGCAGTTTGCTGTTTAACTTCCCCGGATTGTCTATATTCTACAGATACAGAGCTGCATCCCAGAATAAAGACCACTGGCTGTAACAAACTGGTAGCGAGCTCAGATGGCATCTACTGTAATCAGCAAGATTTTAACCTGAACTCAGGGATACTTCTGGGTTGAGAATGAGAAGAAATAGAAATCTGTCAGTGACCCAGGAATGTGATCTTTGAAGGAAATCTTTAGGACATTTTGACTACACGTGGGTCCAGATAATCACATAAAATAGCATTCCTACACATGTTCAAGTGTCTGTATAAAGAGAAGAGTTACTAAGATGCTGTTTGACTTCTATATTATGAAAAAAAATGTATTATATAGTATATTCTGTATTAATTATTTCATCTTTCCCCTTATGTACACAGAGTTTTTTGAGACTGGTAAGTTTAAAGGTCTTGATAGGCACAAATGCAATACATTCAAGGGTTAGGGGTCCATTGAAAAGGCATTTAAAAGCTGATATTCTTTTTCAATACAATGAAAAAAAAACAGTGTATAGAGGAAAATATTTGAGATGAAAAAAAATGTATGGATCATAATGACTCATAATGAGGCAAGCACATGTTTTCCCTTTACTTTGAAGTTTTTCCCAAAGTAATGGTAACTACAAAATGACCTGAGTACTCAGATAATAAAGATAAATGAAAGGGAAGTGAAAAAGACACAATAAAAAAGTACATTTATCACCCAGCTAAACTATTAAAAAATTGGTTTTTTCTTTTGCTTTTCTAATTGGAGAGAAAAAAAAATCAAAATGCATTCTGAATGTTACTTTTTTTAAAGTGGATGGATAGAGATAGCTCTCTTCTCTCTGCCTGCCAGGAATACTGAGGTTGAGTCTTCCTGTGATGGATGCCAACTTGGTCTCATAAATGCCCAACAGAGCAGGTCCTCTTTCTCTTCAGATGTCTTAAAACAAAACAAAAATCACAAATTGGTGATTCCGAGTACAAGGAAGACAAACTCCTCAGCTGTGTAGGACCATCGTAGTACAACTGCAGATGAACAGTCTCAGAGAAAAGAATAAAGTCAACCTGTGCAATATTGGCTGATACAGTATTTTTCTGCTAAGGGTAGCACAAGACCTCTAAATAATATTTCAGCTAAGAAGCTGGTCCTTTTCGTGCCAGAACAGCTTAGCTGCTGCTCCCTCAGTAAAAGGAAGGGTAAGAACACATTGACTTGGACTGGAAACAGCATCTGATGTGAAGCATATAGAACATGGTTATCTGTTCAGAATGGAGTGTGTGTGGATGAACTTACAATCAACCAAAAACCTCTTTCTATAGGTAGTATTAAATAAGGTTTTAAGGAACTTTCACGGGCAATCTAGCAAATGCCTTCATTTTGTTTTGTATGAAGAGAAATTAGTATTTGAGCAGGTGAGAAATACTGATTTGTTTAATGAAGAGGCAACGTCAATTATTTATGATAGAACCTACAAATGAATAATTTGAGGTACTGATAGATACAGAGTTCTGGGGGAGGCCAAATATGCAAACACATGTACCTGTAAGAAGATAATCTAGGAGGCATCCACTACCTCAAGCAAAGGTGAGCTCGTAATGCTCTCCATAGTGGTCATTCCACAGGTAACTACAGCTTGGCTTTAGGATATAGGTTACTGTCCTATAGAGTATGAGTATGTCTTCTTGCTCTTCTGTGCATTTTCTTCCAAGTCTGACATGCTGTCCTGTCCTTTCAGGAACAAGTCAAGGAATAGTGGCCAGCTGGCTAAAGTCTACCCTTTCCTACTCCTGTGCGAGCTAGCAGAACTGAAGGGTTACATAAGAAATGTACATATGTTTCTGAAATTGGAAAGAACAATTTACTTCTCTAATACAGCCAAATATTTTTGCTATGGAGTAATGGTCCTTCATACTTCTTCTATAGACACACTGTATATTAAAAGCACTGTCCAGCTTTAAATTATGGAATACAGCTCCCTCATCTGTCCAACTCGGTGCATTAAAATAAGTCAAAGGCCAAATAAGTTTATGATCAGTGGTCTATCTTCCCTTTTTTCCAAAGGCTTTGTCTGCTTGAAGACCTATTTCTAATGTACACTGGTAGAATAATTTAAGTTCTGTGATGTTCAGTGGGTATGCTGAAATTTTCTGCAAGATATTAATGATGATAGGGTTAAAGGTGAGCATCATAGAAAGAAATCAGACTGAAGTGGAAAATAGTCTTGTGTTTCACGGTCTAAAAAGGCAAGAAAGTCCATAAACATAGTGCTTTATTTGTCCCTTTTCATATAATTCCTTCTGATTGCATCTTTGTTTTATTTTCTTATTTGCTTCTGAGTGCTACCTGCTGAACGGGTAGGGCTTGGCAGCCTTGACTTTCTGTAGAGGTGTTGCACTATAAATAGCTGCAATACAGCCTTATAGGTCAATGTCATAATTTGGTCCTTGTCCCTCAGTATTCATTGACAGTACCCATTTCACTGTTTGGTATGCGATTAAAAATGTTAAACAATTGTGCTAAAAGGTGCCTGCTGTTATGTTCTGATGTGTATATTGCTGACTTGATATCACACTATCAAAATCATCTCACGGGCCACCAAAAGTCATTTTGCTGTCATCTAGTTACTACTCTAATTTATGATTTTAAATTAGAAACTGAAATTACTTTATCACCCTTTTATTGGAATATAAATACTGAGACTGTCTATCTCCAGTCACTCATCTTTCTATTTAGCACACTGTAAAATAAAACATAGTGGTGAATATATCATAAATGTTCCTTTCTTTCACTGAGATCTTCCTGCCTGTCAAACTTAACACTGTCATTTCAATTTTTGTCAATGTCACATACCCTACTCCCGAACAAATAGCTCTGTGAAAAACTTTAGCTACATGACACCCAACAAAACCAAACCATCACTTTAGCATAATGTCCTTACTCAGCACTGACATTTGGAGGTGGGGGGCGGGTGAATCTTATAATGTTGCACGCTGTATCACAGCAATATCACAAGCGACTTCCAACCTAAAAAGTCAATAAGACATTTTGATAAAGGAGTTTAAACTTTCTTGAGTAATGAAGAGCATGCCCATGAACTGTTTCCATTGTTTATGTATCAGAACTATGTATTCTACAGCTGTCTTCGTGTCTAGTCGAAGTAGTACACGGGAGATAATGAGATACGTTGATATGCCAAATAATGACATTTGGATGACCTAGTGTTCCCAAAACTGTTTACTCCGTTATCATCAGTGCTTTGATTTTGAGTGCTGGCAGTCGCTGTCATTGCCACTGTAAATTCACTTGCAGTATAACTATGACTTAAATGGTGAGTGTCAGCTCGGCCCTTTGTATTTCACCTGTGGGCAAATCAAAAGCAGAAACACCAAATTTTTTCTTTGCTTACAATACTAAAGAAATAAAGTATAAACTGCCTACATAGCCACGGTATGACGAATGATGACAGAATAATAAAAACAATCTCCTTTCCCTTGTCTCACTGGTGAAGGAAAGGCCTGGAACAGCGATATGAAGGTAAGAGCAGGTGACCTAAATATGAAGTTACACAGCTGTAGATAGTTTACACTAATCAACATACTGTGCTGTTTAGGGTTAATGTTTAACAGTTTTCCTCCACTATGTAAACATGAAAATCACCCTGAGCTGGTGGTGGCTGTGTGGGCCTTATTGTCTCAGACCTTGTAGATTCAGAGGACCCTGTGTCACCTTTTCACTCTTCCTTTCACTGAAGTGAAAGATGGGTGGCTGCAACTCTGTAAAACCTTGCTGGTGTTGTCCATGGGTTTCAATTTTGTGGCAAGCACTACTTTTCACCTTGTTTTGTCTTCACTCTTCCCCTCACCCCTCAACATGATGACAAAAGAACTCAGAACATGAGTCTAAACATGCTGTGGAAGGCCATTTGGTTTCTCCAGACCGCAAATGTAGGAAAGTTGTGTTGTAGCCATGACAAATAGGTGTGTCCAGCATATCGGAAAAATGAGAGGTGAAATTCAGAAAGTTACCTTGGGTGTCCTGTTGTGTTGAAGTATAACAAGGAATTAAATTTCTTTTCCAGGACTTTGGAGTTTGATGGGTCATTACTGTTTCCAAGTGTGAAGGTTCCAAAAGTCTTTCACACAACATGGGACATAACATTAGATTATCTGGAGAGCACATCAGTGATATGCTAACATTTGGATTTTATCCATCTGTACATTAAGTTCCAACAGCAGAGTCACCATTGTCCTGCAGGCCATGCTAGCTGAATGAATGGGATTGATTATTCCAGTTATATTGGACAAAATACAGTTTCATGGTACTCAATGTGGGTGAAATGTTGGTGTGTGCCATTGAGTAGCAGGTTTAAATATAGTTTGCTGAACCAGCTTTTGGAGAAGCTTTAAAAAGCTATTATTGACCAGCAAGAATATCTTGAGAAACAGTCAACTGACACATTCTCAATGCTTTCGTAATATAGTACTGGGGCATAAAAAGGTGTTCAAATTTTATCTATTTTATCCATTCTTTCATCCTGCTCCTTTAAATCCTAGTTACATGATAAATGTTCACGCTCTAGTTTGCATAAAACAAAGCTCAGTTTCAATCTTTTAGCCAATTGCAACATCTGCCCTACAAGGTTTTTCCCTTTTATATACAGGCTTCCCTGAAGATATAAATATGGTCTTCCTAATAAACACATTTAAAGCCTCTCCAGAGAGAGAAGCTTCCATAGAGGGATTGGCATGTGGCATTACGAGACTCACTAAAAATGTTTAATTTACCTTAACAAGAGAAATGGAGCTCACCATGACTTTAATATCAAACTAGCACCAAAAGGAGTTGCAGAGTGTAAATAAGAGCAGAATATGGTTCCTGACCTCTTCATAGTAACATGCTTTAAAACTAGGAATGCAGGAGATTCTCTCTAATTTAATGAGGCACACTTCTGAGCAATGTTCCCATGGGAGTGAGCGCACAGTCAAGCCATTCTGTCTATCAGCATATCAAGGGGACATCATGTCTCTTCAGCTGAGGTGATCCTTTATGATATTTATCACAGAAATAAAATATGTGAAAGTAAACTGTAAAAAGTACTAGATCTTTTGATTTTTAAAAATAAATGTTTCCTTGGTACTGTGGTCTGCTATAGCAGTACGACAGGACAAATGTTAAGCAGCTCTTCTGAAGCTCACTTAATCTACCTTATTATGAGACTCTGATACTTTCCAGTTTGGAATAACATTCATCTCTTACTGGTTTTGGTGAACACACGTTACTGTCTTATACCTGACTTTAAGTGAACCCTTAGCCAAGGTAAAACTTCCTGATCTTGCCAAAGCACCACCAAAGCATCTGTGACCTATTTGGCTGGCCGGTTACAGAGCATGAGTGGGAGACCCTGGTTACCTGTCCACTGTAAGATTTGCTGTAGGAAGTTGATGTGTATGTGGTGAGTCTGGACCAGAAAGTATTGGGATAACAAATAAGAATAAATGACGTAATGGTCTATTTGGGAGAAGTGCAGCTCGGGTGCTGTAAACTCTCTAAATCTGGTACAGTTTACAGCACCCAAAGTAGTGATGCAAAGTTTAAGGTTTTTCTTTTATGCTTATGCTGCTTTGCTATATGCAGTTTATATTTGTGTTCAGTCTGTGTATGTTTGAGGTATATTTTTAGATAACTTGCTGATATAGAGTCTAAAGTTAGAAAAACATCTCACTGAAAAGCAAGCTCCGTTATCTAGCTAGAGATGCCATCACTGATGTCATGCTTAGAAGGGGTGACTTGTGGTTGTATATTCACAGATCACAAAGCTGAAGACACATATGAAACTTGTGACTATTTTTGAGGTGTGGGGCTCAGGAAGCTGCATAACCTGAGTGTTCTCCATGACCTTAGTGCTCTCTAAAATTACATATCCATGGCCCATATCTGTTCTAATTTCAAGATGGTGACAGGGAACCCTAATTAATAGGGTTATTAAAAACTTGGTCTCTCTATTTTCTTTTTTCTATTTAGGTATATATGTTATTTACATATGAGGCATAACTAAGTACAAAGTTGATCTTTATCACTTTATTTCTAGGTGAAGCTACTCTGTGGTAGTGTCTGGCTGTATCACAGACATGCTCAAACTATCTAAAAGTATTAAGAGTGGCAGCTGAAAGCTGAATGCAAACACTAGCTCTGATTCCACTTGCCATTGAATCCAGTGAAATTTTAGAGTTTTTCAGCCTACAAAGATCTCTCAGGAAAGGGACTATTGGAAAGCATGAGAATGAAATTGTCATCAGGTCCATAAGTTTTATATACATACTATCAGGGTGATCATATAGCTCAGGATAATAGTAATGGAAAAGTGGAGCATTCACTAATTCATTGGCTTACATCTGGTCAGGATGATAGTAATACATTTTTCTTACAATCTGGTGATTATTTGATGGTCTATGTTAAATAAGTTAAAGGTTCCTCTGTTCCTACCAATCCATTTTAACCAAGTCTTCGATGCACTGAAAGGATCTGAACTCAGTGCCATTTTCCATAAGCATGGTAATTTATGTCTAAAGGAAATAGATCAATGACCCCTTAGATTAAATGTACTGATGCGTAATAAAAAGTGTTTATAGTCCCTCATGTTTTATTTGGGCATCCCAGCTGGGCATTCAACACTGGGCATTAGTAGAGCTGAACGCTTTCTAGTGCTGAAGGGAGACGGGATAGGATTGTCATTGTGACACAACTGAGAACATTTTGGTTACAGCAGCTCAAATTGCTGAAACTGATCCTCATGGAAGGATACTTGATAACCTAAATTTTGTCTTACAAGGTGTTGCGAAGAAATGTCCATGAGTTGAAGGAAATTTGGATGGGTAAGCCATGTTAAAAATATAATTGTGGAAGCATTTGCTGTTGAACTTAGTACTGTCTAATCAAATTAGAACCACCTACATTTGAGGATGTATTTTATAAGTACCAGCAAAAGCTGGTACTCAGAAAGTAAGGCATCCATCTATTAGTGCCTACTGTTAGGGTTTAGGCATCTAATTTCTAGCTCAAGATACCAGACACAAGGAATGAAATATCATGACTGAGTACATGTGAACTTCTTGAACAATGTTGGTACAGAGAAGGACTAATACTCACTTGAGAATATTAATTTTTGTTTTGGTGCTTCCTGATAAGCAGAGCCAACCATTAGAGGTCAGTCCAAAGAAGCATAATGAAAATATGTTCATTGTCCAGAGTATCAGTTTTCCTGTATGCCAAGTCTTGATATGGTATTAGCACTCTTCCTACCAGTAGGTCTCTCATGATGGGCTGGATGTACTTTTAAGTATCACTGAAAGCATTACCACCTTTTTCTTTTCTTAGCCAGTGCAATGTTTGTCTTGATAACATGGTGAAAAATATTGCACAGTAATAGCTACAATTCCTCCCATGTGCTAACACCAGTAATATGAAGTAACATATGTTGAACTCAGATTCCGTATATTTTTACATGAGTTTGTCACTGATAGGGACCGTCAATTGAAAGGAGACAATGACTTAAAATACTCCTTGTCAGAGACATGAAAAGATTCTGTTCACAGTGAATTAGGAGTATAATGTGGGATTTCAGCCTAGCTCTGAGAATCCCATTGAGCACATGAAATCCATCTCGATCATCTTGCTCAACGCATTATCTTTCAAGTTCATAAAAATGAACCACATTTTTTAGACATGATTCATGCAAATGTGCATTTTATGTATGAAATACCTAATGCTAATTATAATAATCTGAATAATGTGATTATAATAACTCTAATGAAAAAAATTTTACGAAATTGGGTCTGAGAGGATGTTTTTTGTTGGTCCTATATATTGGTCAATGATAATAAATGAAATGTTTCTCTCTTTCTGGCTTCTTGCCAGTGAAAGCTGACACAAATATCAGATACTGAGGATGCAGGGATGCTGTACTGATAATGTGTCTCCATTCAGTGAGGAAAAAAACAAGTTTGTGGACAAAATGTAATTTGCAGACACTGGACTGAAAAAAAAATAATTGCAGCATGGTGTTGTCTACAGTCCATCTCCCTTTTCAAAGGGTGCTTAGTTTTCTTCATTTTTTTAAAATTCTGTATCACCAATACACATGTTACTATTTACCTTACTAATGCACATGTGAAATGCACACACAAGCACATTCGATCGCTAGGTGTTTTATAAGGGCTTCCAAGGTAAGATGAATAGCTCTTACACATTTTGGGCAGTTACAAGCCTGCAGAGCCAGTCCCATTTATCATCTCTCAGAACTGAACCGCGTCCTCGGCTGTTCACCTCAGCTGGCTCTATCAGAACAAATCTTGAAGCATGTTGTCCAAAAGGGGATGAAGCGTGCAACGGGGCCCCGCAGGCAGGCGGAAGGAGGACGATGGGGCTGCGAGCGGAGCGTACTGTGCCGGGAGCTTTCGCAGGGCTGCCGGGTTGCTAAGGGAACTGGAGCTTTTGTTTGTACATACTGAGAGCAGCTGCCTCCTTCGCAGGCTGTGTGCGGGAGGGAAGCCTGACCTCGCCCAACGCTGGTGTGGTCTGCGCAGCTTCTGTGCCTTAGTTCACTGTGCTTCCTTTCTGTTGTGGGTTGTTTTTCTTTGGCATGTGATTTCTGGAGTGGGTGATTAGTTCATAAGGGTTTGTCTGATACCTGGCAGATATCGAGTCCTATTGAAAGAAATGGAACAGAGTCTGAAACAGCAACCCCCCCTCTGGGTTTATTCATTTCTGTACCAGAAGGTTTCGGTCAGTAGCTTATCTGAGTTCAAGGCAGAAGAGCATAACCAGAACTTACGCTTGAGGGGCATGACTTTTTGGGCATTGTTACCGGCACAGTTCACCTTTTCGTCTTAATAGCAGAATATAATGTGAAACTTCCTCATTCTGTAAATATCTCTGAAGACACTGTCTTTAACTCAGCCCTTACCACACTGTTCACGTCATTTAAGAGCAGCTGAATAGTAAATAAAAAAACCACTAATACTTGTTCATAAAAGATGAATATTTGGCTAATTTACAGTGGTACTGGCCTCACAGAGCTGTTCTTGAAGGCAGAGTTGAGGATGGTCATCACACAGCTGAGTGCGCTGTCACAACATCTGTACCTATGGCAGTTGCCAGAATGATCTTTTGAGAAAATTTGAGCAGACAGTGACGATTCGGAGAAGCAAAAAAATGCATAGCAAATTAGTTCCTAGCCAAGACTGCCTTTTTCAAGTAACAATTTTTCTTAATAAATCAAAGCATTACGGTTAGTTCTGCAGCCCTTAGAGGCCTGACAACGGTGCCCATTTGAACAACGAGACTGAAAATTTGTGGAATATTTGCATGTACAATATTTGCGCAATTTTAAGCAGAGTTTCCCTAGAGACATAACACCCATGTGACCTTCACATATTTTTCACCTTTTCTTCACTGTATGAAGCACCAGAAAAAAGAATGATTGTTGATTGTGCTCAGTTTTAAGAGCTGAAGACAGCAGTGGGAAAGTCTGAGGACTTGATACCAAAAGAAATACAGATCATGAATGTTTCTTTAAATAAAAGCCTTCCAAAGCCATGGTATCTTAGTGGTAAATGGAAAGCCCGACTAATAACTTTTGAGATTCTTCTCATTTTCAAAAACAAAACTAAGAGCCAAGTTAAAATTACATTAAATGTTCCCTGGTATGATTTAATCACAGCCACTTACGGGAGAGAAGGATAGTGTACCACTCTACTGAAGTGATACTGTTCCAGCTATAAAAATGCTTCAGTTCTCACAAATGTGAAGGTAACAGCACAATTAAAGATGATAACTTAGCCAAGGTTTCACTGCAAAATCCCAATTTTTGTGAGTAACACATTGACTCAGCCTACTCACGCACGAAATAATTTAAGACTTAAATTCTAGACATCTGAGACTGGCTGAGGCAGATGCTTAAAAGGCATTGAGTAGCTCATAGAATCAGAATCATAGAATGGTTTGGGTTGGAAAGAACCTTAAAGATCATCAAGTTCCAACCCTCCTGCCATGGGCAGGGACACCCTCCACTAGCCCAGGTTGCTCAAAGCCTCATCCAGCCTGGCCTTGAACCCCTCCAGGGATGGGGCATCCACAGCTTCTCTGGGCAACCTGTTCCAGTGTCTCACCACCCTCATAGTGAAAAATTTCTTCCTAATGTCTAGTCTAAATTTACCCTCTTTTAGCTTATACCCGTTACCCCTTGTCCTCTCACTACACTCCCTGATGCAGAGTGCCTCCCCATCTCTCCTGTAGCCCCCTTCAGGTACTGGAAGGCTGCTATTAAGTCTCCTCGGAGCCTTCTCTTCTCCAGGCTGAACAACCCCAACTCTTTCAGCCTGTCCTCATAGGGGAGGTGCTCCAGCCCTCTGATTAATTTTGTGGCTCTCCTCTGGACTCTCTCCAACAGGTCCATGTCTTTTTTATGTTGGGGGCCCCACATCTGAACACAGTACTCCAGGTGGGGTCTCACGAGAGCAGAGTAGAGGGGGAGAATCACCTCCCTTGACCTGCTGCTAATGCTTCTCTTGATGCAGCCCAGGACACGGTTGGCTTTCTGGGCTGCAAGCGCACACTGCCGGCTCATGTTGAGCTTCTCATCCACCAATACCCCCAAGTCCTTCTCCTCAGAGCTGCTCTCTATCCATTCTCTGCCCAGCCTGTATTTGTGCTTGGGATTGCCTCGACCCACGTGCAGGACCTTGCACTTGGCCTTGTTAAATTTCATGAGGTTTGCATGGGCCCACCTCTCCAGCCTGTCAAGGTCCCTCTGGATGGCATCCCTTCCCTCCAGCGTGTCCACCACACCACACAGCTTGGTGTCATCAGCAAACTTGCTGAGGGTGCACTCCATCCCACTGTCCATGTCTCCAACAAAGATGTTAAACAACACTGGTCCCAGTACTGACCCCTGTGGAACACCACTTGTCACCGGTCTCCACTTGGACATTGAGCCATTGACCACCACTCTTCGAGTGCGGCCATCTAGCCAGTTCCTTATCCAGCGAGTGGTCCTTCTGTCAAATCCATGTCCCTCCAACTTAGAGACAAGGATGTCATGTGGGACTGTGTCAAAGGCTTTGCACAAGTCCAGGTAGATGATGTCAGTTGCCCTTCCTCTATCCACCAGCGCCGTGGCCCTGTCATAGAAGGCCACCAAATTCGTCAGGCACAATTTTCCCTTGGTAAAGCCATGTTGGTTGTCATCAATCACCTGCTTGTTTTCCATGTGCCTTAGCATAGATTCCAGGAGCATTTGCTCCATGATCTTGCCAGGCACAGAGGTGAGACTGACCGGCCTGCTCATATTGAACTGTCTCAAGTTCTGCTGAGGCATACCTGGCTTCTGTCTTGCTCTCAGTTCTTTGATGCTGCTTGCTGTCACTCTGAGATTACTGGTTTCACTGAACCTGGCTGATTGACCAATCTTTTGTTTGCATAGAGGATGTTGGGTTTCCATAGTGCCAGATTTATATTTACCTTCACAAAATGAAATCAAAATGTGATATATATTTTAAATCAGAATGTTCAAAATAGTCTGATTATACTCTACTTATTTTATAAACCTGCTCTTACCGTATTTGTGACACACCTCCTACAGTGCCTTTCTAAAGATAAAAGATGAATGAGAAGCTGATGTCAACAAGGACTATACAGCAGGGGTTTGGTGACACTAGTGCTTCGTCTGTGTGACCGGAAACCCTAATAAACTAATCCAGGCTGAAAGTGGATGGAATCAACAGGCTTGTAATTTTATTTAAACAAGGATTTGCTCCTAAGAGACTATCTTTTCCTATAAACATTTGGAGTGAAATATTAATGGTATTTTTAGTATTATCACAGTCTTTTCCATGGCTACAGAAAGAAACAGTGAACAGTCAATCAGGAGAAGAAAGCTCTGAGGAGAAAAAGCTGTATTTTACTGATATTCTATGGTTTTTAAATTATTTTCCTTAATTACTCCTTTTACTTTTAATTATTACTATACTTTGCTTTCGTTTTTAGAAATCTCCCTTTAAAATTTGACTGTGACCTTGATATAAAAAACCAGTAAGGGGAGAAAAAATTAACATTTAATTTGAAACCTGAGAAAATGCATTCTGTGTTAGAGTTTAGCATCTCACTTCATTTTTTGGCAAGAACAGAGAATTCTCAGGGAGAATCTACCGGCCGCATGCGAACAAGGAGAGATTACCCCAGGACATACATTACAATGAGGTTTGGCATTAATAACACCTCATTATTTTTTACCAAAGGTATCACAGAACAGCTACCTCTATGATCTGCAATATTCTGAATTATTAAAACCCAACAACAAGTACTATAGTAAATGAACCAAGTTCACATCATCATCCATTATTCTTTGGTTTTAATCACATAGGTGAAACTCATTACCCTGTGAAGGGAAACACAAAGCTTCTGTCAGTGGCATACAACTGAAATGGAACTTAATCTGTACGTTAGTCATGGCTTCTTTGGACCATCACCCTCCATCCAAGTGAACTTGAAATATTTTGATGATTTATGGTTTTCAGTAATCGGGAGTGGGGGGGTGGGAGGAGGGGCAGCACAGATTATCCCACTCAGTTCTAGTGCAAAAAAAACCTAAATTCTTGCCCTAAAAGCTGTAGAGGGTGTGCTTTAGACTGAAAAGAAACCCATTTAATGAAATACGGATTCTGGTTTTCTGCTTTGTTTTTAAACCCCATTCCCTGTGTTAATTATTAATTAGCACTTAAAAGTAGAAGAGAGCAGTACTAAGTGGATACAGCTATATTTAGATCACAGCTGCCAGTAACCAAATTAGAAGTGGGGGTCTGGTTTAATATTTTTATAGGATAAAATGCTGCACTCAGAGGTTAAAAAAGGTAAAAAAAAAAAAATAGTTCCCATACTGAAATATTAAAGGAGAAAACTGGTACAGTGACTGTCTGCAGAAAACAGGCAAAGGAATCCCTCTTCACCTCTGGGAGAGAGATGATGGGAAGAATGGGGAGTCTTCAACCCTCTTATGGGAAAAGGGGAAAAAAGAGGAAAAAAAAAAGCTTCCCATTGCTCTTGGGAAGAGAAAAGCAGCGTCATCACTAGTAAGAATAGCAATGGGATTCCCCTCCTGCACAGAGAGAAGACAGAAGGGGAAGGGAATTCCCTCTCTCCATTGGGAAAGAACAGAAGGGAAGGGAATTCCCTTTGTTGCATTTATACTTTGAGCTCTAATTAATCTTGAAGGTTTTGCACTTCTGTTAACATCAAAGCAATTCTGTACATCAGGCAAAACCTGCTTTCCTTAAGCTGTGGGAAGCCAGTCTCGAAATTCTGATGGAATTTAGGAATTTATATCATTATTGTCGTGTGGGCAGATGCATTCTATAAGTTTTAAATGCAGTCTACAAGGGGTCTTGGTTACTTTAGCCTCTGGCTTGGAGAGATTTCTATTACAGCTTAAGATTTGTTTTTCTATGATTTAAGTGTCGCTTCAGCTAAAGGGCAAGCAGCAGAGGTGCCAGTAGAGCAGCAAAAAGCGCCAGGAGTAACATATGGGACTGAAATTCCTTATAAAGTAAGGATCATACGAACCCAGTTGCCTGCGGGGGGAAAGTCGCATAAACAAATATTTAACAAGGAAAAACAGTGAGGTCTTTGCCGTAATCATACAAAGATCCAAAAATAGATAATGAAGACATATAAAGCATACAATTTCCCTGGCGTGCTGCAGCCCATGCGCACATGCTGGAAATAGCATCTTGGGTTATGCCTCTGTTGGGAAGATGTTTGGAGTTTTGCAGTTCTAGTGGAGGATGAAGAGGGGGCAGTGCTGGGTACTGTGACCTCCTAGAAATCCACTTGGCTTCTCCACTGCTAAACAAGGTTAGTTCTGACTAATTTTCTGAATGGTTTGATGACTGGAAAAAGTGGCAACAGATCAGATACAGTTGTGATCATGTCACAAGGGGAAGGTTACATTGTTCAAAGACTGTTTTATACATATTTCATTGGTTAAAAGGTTGAATTTCTTATCCTGAAGGAACATCGGGACTCTGTTATTTCTCTTGCCTTTATCTCCTTACTTTATGTGCTAAGGTAATGCTAATTAATGCCTGGATGGAAAAATCAGCTACTGTATCACCACAGAGAACAAAGAAACCTTGCATTGGCAATTTCTCATTTTTTCTGCCCAATTTTGACCTTTAGTGATTGTGGCATACACACACTTATTGATTTGGGACTGGATACAGTTAGCTGGGGACTCAACCAGTTTCATGTGTACATAATTTGTGGTACAATTCCCAGAAGATACAGGTGCTATTTCCACCTGCAGTGAACGATATCTTAAATAACACTTAGCATAGGCAGAGCCCAGTTTGTTTTACTCAGCTGGCTGTAACTAGGTTGTTGTCCTAGCAATCCTTAAAATTCTCATGTGGTGGATGGAGACTAGACCTTTGCTTGAAAAAACCAAACTTCTGGTGTACCTATATGTGAGTAGTGTCTGTATTTTGACCTGTTTTAATTTGTACCGCCTGTGTTTGAAGCAGTGTGGGGAAACCACCTGCTCATGCTGCCTTTCTTCAAAGTGCAGACTTCAGATATGAAAGCCAAATATATCACCCTTTGATAATCTGTCAAAACACCTTTTTTTTTCCTGATTCTGCCTGCAGAGCAACCTCTGTCTGAAAAGCTGTTCCCAGGGTAAATAAGGAAATGCATGAAAAAAATTTGGGAGAGGTACCAAGATTGATTTTATCTTTTGTGTCACTGTTTTAAGGCACTGAAGTTGCAGAGAAGAGGATACTTCAAAACAAAATTGTAACATTCTTTCTCTCCCCTTGACATATCCCAGAAACAGATTTTTTTTTCTTAACTTGAAAATTTGCTGGTTTTATACCTGATCCTAGTTCCAGAGTGTGACAGATATTTGAGAACAAACAAGATCACTAAAAGAACTCTCTTGTTTTGTACTTTATCAAACATAAACTGGAATACATAAAAGAAGAAAGAGCTTTCTAGAGTTTCATTAAACATTTGTAAGTGCTGCAGTAATTCTCTGAATTGAATTTATTTTTATGCATGGAAGTATACTTCACTGCAGTAGTTGTAAAAAAACTAGTGGCTCATTGAAAAGATCATGTCTTACATATTTTAAATAAAACTCCTACTCATATTTTCTACTTGGCTTAAAAATCAAATGTACTGAAAGCTGAGCTAAAACAGGGAAACTGCTGACACTTACTGCAGGTTCAGGGAAGAATAGATGGGAGAGAGAAATAGAAAACAAATAACCTCTGTGACCAAAAATAACATCCACTAATGCTGAACTTGAGTATAAGTATTCAAAACATTTCTAAATGTCTCCCAAATGACCCTTGCTACGTTGTTTAACCATAAATATGATCAGTCAAGAATTTAAGTTTTTCAATTTAGGGAAGATAATATTGAGAGCGTGGAAGGAATATCTATGATCCTGCTAAGGGAAAATGGGTGATGTACAAAAAGGAACAGTAGTGTAGGGGCAGCAAACATACAGGAGAAGTTGTAGGATTAGCAGCACAGCTTCAAAGTGCAATGTATGTATCATAGGCAGGAAAGTAATGACAAGCAGTGAACCATAGGAACAGCTCTTCTACCACTTCGTTTGTGAAAAGTCACTTGCTGTGAAACCGTTGGGATCTGAAAGGTGAAGTTTGCTACACATAGATCCTGAAAAGCTGTTTGCAAGGAAACAGTATGGCACGACAGCCTGGAACCAATCTTCTCACGCCCACCCTGAAGTGCTATTTACAAGCAATTCGCTCCCTGCAATATGGTTATTTGAATGGAACAGAGGACATGGGAAATGTGTATTTTGCTAGAGAAAAGTGACATTGCCAGGTTGCATTAAAAATCTGTTAATAGTATGTCTAAACAGAAATAAAAGGTCAGCTTCTCAGGTTGACTAGCTCAGAATGGCCTTCTGATTTAAATGAAGATAGTTCAGTTCAACTCTGGGAAGGATCCAGCCTGCTGGCCTTGCATTGTTCTAATAAGTAAGTAGTAATCACCAGTACTGGGGGAGCTCAACTCTTTCATTAACACTGTGGTATCTGAGTTTCCTATAACATCTGTGAAGTTTTTGGGAGGTTGGACTATGATACAAGAGTGCTCAGGATGCATTTGGTTAACTTACTGTCCGCTAAGTAAAAGCTTTTGGAAATAAAGTTAGATTTTGCATTTCTGAGTTTCGTTGTGCTTAGATTGCCACAAACTTGTCATTTATTTCCCAAGGTCTCTGTCTTGGGCTTATTATAATTTACACTGGTGTTGAAGGAGAAAATAGTCATGCCTGTTTATCAAAAATGCTCTTCATAGCTCTAGCAAAGACCATGGGCTGCTATGCCAGTTGTTTAATGTCAAACTATTTTCCCATATTTAATGACTTATTAGAAGTCTGTAATTAAGAGAAGAGAGAGGAGAAAAAGAGAATTAGTCAATGAAAGCACATGAATGTAGGAAAATATCTTGACTTCACATTTGCTATAAAGACAAGTTTTATGTGTATGCAAACCTACTGCTGGATAACCAGGGAATGTCATTAACACTTGGGGAAGGGAGAAGAATACTTTTGCCAGTTTTTTTCCAGCTAGTTAAGAGGACTCAGGCCAGAATAGTATTCAAAAATCAGCAGAGATTTTGGGATGGCAGGAGATATCAAGCAAAGTTTAGTAGAGGATGTGCTACAGTTACCCCTCTCAATGCTTCTGGGTGCTTTTACAAAGAGTTTGTCCTGGGGCCCTTTCCATGAGTTCAAATGCACTAAAAGCTGTCAGACTTCTCCCTCCAACTCTGTATATGTAGCCTCACCACAGCATAGTGGGCTGATGAGCCAAATAATGCACAAGTGTATCACAGTCCTAAAGTTCTTGCTTTGTTCTTTGACTTCATGAGCAAGCCTCCCAAAATATCAGGAAAACACAAATGTACCTTATTTCTAATTTCTTGTTAACTGATCCTTGTGCTTGGCTGTGCCCAACCACACACTGAAACAAAAACTTTCCTATTGTATGGACGTGTTCCTTGACATAAACATAAAAATTGTTGGCTTGGAAGAATTATCCATATGCCTCTTAAATATCCAGGCACAAAAATACTGGCAACATTGCCATATTATGAAACATACAATCAGGTAGTAATCTGCATGCTTTTTATATCATTTTATGTGACATGGAAATGGTAATCCTCTTGCTATTACAGAATATTTGGTGTCTGTGCTTGATGTTGCATAATGTGGAAGGGAAAATATAAGAGATCAGAGATACAGCCAAGGCTACGGTATGTGAGCAGAACATTTCAGTGTCTGGACCTCAAACAGAGAATGAAAACGAGCTGGTGTGTATAGGTTGGCAAATGAGGAAAACAAAGTTAAAGCGAGGTCTCACATATAAGTTAGCCAAATAAGGACATTTTTAACTCAGGAAACACTGCTTGAGAGTTAGAGGAATAATTTTTTTTCTTTTTAAAATCTATATTTAAAGAAAGGTTTATCCCCTTTATTCAGTCCTCTTTGAGCGGCTTCATGGTAAATAATAAAAAAAAATTAAAAAAAATTCTAGAGGGACAGGTTTTGATAGAAATTTTGATAGTGCAGTGCAGGGCAAATTTTTAGCGAATGGTACATTTCATAGTTACAGAAACGTCTTTCAAATGTACCTGGGAATGCTCCTAAAAATCAGGACCAGTGAATCTAAATAAAAACATATCCAACAGCAAATTACAGTTTAGAAGGTATAAATGCCCCAAACAATTAATCTGTTGATGCTAAAAGGAAAAATCCATAGATTTCAATAGGTTTTTAGCCAAAGACTTAAGAAAAGAAACATTCATTATATTCCCTTCTTACTAATGCTGTTGCTAATGATGGTGGCACAGATGAGAAGTTATGTGGCAACAGCTTTATGAGATGAAACGCAAACACACGTCAGGGAATCCTCCAAACATAACTGTTAGATAAATCACTAATGCAGTAACATTACATTTCTAACTTGCTACTTTTCTAGGCATGATGCTTTATCTCAAAGTAGTCTGCTTACTTGTGTTGGAGTTTTTTGGGTTTTTGGTGGTGGTGTTTATTTGCTTTTACGGATATCTGTCATTTTGCCTAAAATCTAGAAAAAAAACCCGAATGTTGCAAGTAAAATCTGGATGGGGATGATCTGGCACTCCAGGCAGTAATGAGAACCAAGAAGTGACGAAGCAAAATACTGTTCTTTTTCTCTTGTGCTCACCTTGTTGTTCATGGATGAGTGCTTCTGCCCAATTCCCCCGTGTCGTGACAATTCACTATCGGCTGTCTTATCCCACCCCATGTGTCACTGATGGCAACTGCTACCAGGCCTGTCTGGGACTCCAGTTGTGCTCAATTTGCTTTGCTGCATTTTATTTTACTAATGGATTTCTTCTCTGCTACATTTGTCAGTTGCTGTAAATGTGGAAGCTCCACAGCTATTGTGTATCTGGAAGGCTTTTATTGCGACTGTGCTTGTTAGCCAGTAACCCCTGCGTTCCCTGTAGCAGACCCTCACTCGTGCCCTCCTATCTGTTTGGTTTTATTTTTTCAGATAGACTCGATTTCATACCTGAGCTTCCTCATTCTACTGCTTTAGTTTTGGCACTTAAACTGATGTAAAGCAGAACAGAACACAAATTTAAAAAATCAAATTGCAAGTCAAAACTTAGTGGAAAATTCTGCTGTGTTCTGCATGCACGTATCCATTAGTGTCAAGGAGACTGCACAGGCAGGAGACAGTTCAGAAGAGGCTTTGACCCATAACTGCTGCTGTTGTGCAAGGGGATTTACAACTCTTTCAGCTGCGTGGTGTAAGAGCACATGACACTTGCTTCAGTGGGAGATATCTGGTTCATTAAACTGAACAATTAGCCTCAAGAAAATCTATACATTGGATTAGTTAAATCATCTTTTGTAGATACAGAAGTGCTCATTAATTAGTAGCAGGAATAATTTGTGCTTTACTGCAATATCAATCAGGATTAAATGTCTTATATAATTTATTCATTAAGCAATACAGTTATGCTGCAGTTAAAAAAAAAGTAATTTTTCTGTAACCGAGCAACATAAATAAAGGAAAACACAGCTATGCTTATTGTAACAGCACAAGAAACTATCACAGACGATACAACTAGGAACCTATACCATTAAAAGAGAAGGCGTGATATGATTTTCTGGCCACAATTTCCTTGAATCGAAGCTGTCTTGAATATTTGAATAGCTCTATAAACATGTTTATTTTCTGTCATATTTTTAGATGCTTAAAAATTACTACAGCAATTTCTTTTCATTGCCTCCCAGATCCTTCACTGCAAAGTAAACCAGAATTCCTTGAAAAATCAGAATGCAGGGAAGCTATCCCAGCAGTGCACTACCGTAAACAAGAACTAATCTAGTTTCAAATTAACTGGCAACATTTGCCATGGAAAGAAGCTTAGATATCGTAAGAGTTCAGTTATATTTTGATCAGTGACATTTCACCTCACTAATAAGCAAAAGAAAATATAGCAGTTCGAAACCAAAGCATCTCCTTTATTTTTCCAATCCCGAAGTCAAAAGCAAAGAAGAAATGTGTCAGTCTCAGCTGTGGCAAGCCCTCTCCTGACCCAGCTCTCTGACTTTTAAATACCCATCACGGTTAACTTAGAATGGGGGCAGTTTTTATCTCAAGTTCTAATTCCAATTAAACTGAGGCACACATCTGGAACAATTTCAGTGGAGTTACTGCAAAGGTCCATTCAAATCAGAGAAATGCTTACTGAACGGCCCACACGGATACCTTTAGTTTTGGGGTTAGATTGTAGAAGACTATTTTAAAACACATTCCATCATTTGCAATAAAATAATTAGAGCTTTGCAGGCTTTGACTGGAACTGATAGAAAGTGCTCTGGAGCTCTTGCTTAAGATCTGGAAAGACGGTAAGAGTTTTATTCTGGGTTTATCCTGTCATGGTGAAAGGTCTCTTGCCTAAGTGACTTGAATCTGTGCTGAATGAGACTATTCATGTAACCAGCCTGGCAATTGGTCTCCAGTTGTGTGTGTTTCTTCACCTAACAAAGTCTGTTATGAAACAGTTTTTTCCAGGAAATTTGAAAGAAGAATTGTGAAGAGATTTGTTCAGGACAAGTACTTTCAGTCACAGTTGTAGTTCGTAAGTGAGGAGGCAAGCTGCTACATGGAAGTAGTTTTGCTGTGATTCCTCTGATCTTCCTGCCTGCCTGCTGGCACAACATTCCTGACACTTTGCCTTTACAATCCTCATATCTAAAGACCTATTTAAAAAGTATTAGTCAGGATTAGCAAGAAAGACACTTAAATCAGGAGTTTAACTACATGAATTTGTGCATGTATACAAATGTGTTATCCCTGCAGATTTCTCCAGCATTGCTTTAATCTTTTATCAGGGTTATACCAGGGACTGCTCTGCTCTCAGGGCTGCCAGAAGCCTGGTATCCAGCTGTACAAACTGTTTCCACCTCCCCTTTTTGGCCAGCGCTTTCTGCATGCACAGTACAAGGTGCTCATATAGAATCTGCCCAACTGTCTTGTCCCAAAGGTCCCTGTCAATGACAGCAGCATTGCAAACGGCTTGTGAATTTCATCTTCTGCCAAATATATTGCAGGGGCGGGGGGGCTGCTGCATTAATTTTTGTTGCACCGGGACCTTTAAAAGCAGCAAGACCACGAAGCTGCCTGTTTTGGTATTATAATATATAAATATAATTACAAACAGTGATTATATAGATAACTTAAGCCAAAGGTATATCTAACATTCAATGTAACAAGCTTTTAAATTAAATTTGATAAATTTATTATTTTTAAAAATTGTAAATTTGCAGCAAAAGCAAACCAGAAACTATTAACATATCAAGGAGTTTTGGTTGTGGCTTCCACATCTGGGGCAGCCTTCAAGAAGGAGAGATGATGAGTTGCCAATGCCAGCTGTCATGAGAAATGGCACACTAAGCTGGTATTGGTTTGTGCTGCTTCTGCATCAGCTATTCTGGTCCCTGTATGTTCTGAGACCATGGTCAAAAAAGCCACTACATATCTGCAGCCTTTGTAAAAATTGCCTTCCTCAGATTTCTCTTATTTCCATTTGGATGCTGGGATGCATAGCCAAATTATTCCTCTAGATTTCAGCAGCTGTTAGCAACCATAACAGCATCTGTAGAATTCAAAATATTCACCTTTACTACACCTTTACACTTATTAGCCACATGCTACAATTGAAGTCCTGGGGTAACATGTTAGTTATGCTATCCACACAAATGTTTAGCTCTTGAATGAGGACTTCTGCATTTTAAAAGGAGCATTAAATTAAACATTAGTAATACAATTTCAATAACATGATTAGTAACCCTTAAGCTTAATGCATCTAGTCCTATTTCTGCAGTAGGCTGGGAGAAATTGCCTGAGTGTTATATTGATGTAAAAACAGAACAAACGAGATTCCAGTCCACTGTAATTTAGTATCTATTTATATTGTGGCAGCAATACTACAAATATTTCTAAGAGGAATAAAAATACTTACTGCAGTATATCTTAGCCTTTGAATTGACTTTCTGCACTATTTCGCCCTTGATTGTTTGTATAACACTTTGATTATTTGTGCTATAACAGTATGTATTTTGCTGCATAATTGAAAGCGCAGTGAATGGCTTTATGGTTGAGTTCATACGAAGTTTCTAAGCTGGCCAGGAAGCCACAAGTTCAAGTCTCACACAAAGACTTGGACAGCAACCCAGAAGTGATACCGCAATGCAGTATTAGGGATAAGACTGCATTTGATGCTCATTCTTTAGGATAAAATGTTAAGCTTGTGTTTGCTTCATTAACCTTGAGCAGTGGTTTTGTGGAACTGGTTCAAAAGGATGCTTTTTAAAAAGAACATATAATAACCCTGTTCCCTGGTCAGCTGTCACTTCTCCTCCTACTCAATATTTAAAAATTCTCTTACAAGCTGTTAGTGAGCACACAGTAGTTGTTCTTTTACACATCTGATAGGTATGTCCCTATTTTGGGAAGTACTTGGAGATGAGTATGAATGTATCGGGTCACAGTCTAGTTTTGCACTTTAACACTCTCTTTGTGCTGTGGAGTTTTTAAGGAAAACTGTGTACTGAAGTGGCTGTTAAGAGTTCTGGTGATCTGGGGCACTGCAGTAAAAGCCCTGCCATCATTTAAATGGGTATAACACCGAACACTGTGCCAATAAATAGGGAAGCTTGTGTTACCATCCACCAACTCTTTGCATAAAGCTACAAAGGATAAAGATTCTTCAGTTTTCCGTCTACTCATTTTACACGAGTGGAAGACTGGAAAAGCAATTAACATGTATATAGGTACCTAGATAGATTTCGCCCTGATCCCTGAAGTATCTGAATGCTTCATACAGACCTTGTTTCTTAATCTCCTGTCTGCTCAACTGCAACTACCTGCTTATTTGCCGAAGCACAAGATGAGATATTTTTATTCAGCGGAATAATTTCGAGCATAATGGGCTACTTAGTTTCTAAGGAATTTTATGTTTGGAACTACAGTTTACCTCTTTTTTAGTTGTTAGTGAAAAAATGTGCCTGAAATTTTGTAATAAGGATATACCCTAACATTGGTTATTTTATTTTTTCCAAAAATTGACCGTTCCTTTAAGTTCTGATGAAAAGCTTCTTCATAGGAACCCATGCTCAGTCTTTGGTTGCTGTACATGATCTCGAAACAAGTAGCACAGCTGATCATGTCTCAGCTGTTGGTCTTAACATATTTGGTGTCTGCAGCTCACAGGTAAAAGCTGTGCAAGGACCAATTCATGTCTTCAGTATTAATTAAAAGGTCAAGAGATTTGTCCTGAGCTTCGGCTTACCTGATAGACTAATTTATACTGCTCCTGGGAGCACACAGTTAAGGGCAGTGGCAGAAAGAGTGTGTTAAGGAGTAAAAAATACTTTTACAATGGGAATTGTAATCCAGTTTTCCATGAAACTGTCAAATGTCTGACATTTGCCCTGTGTTAGCCTGCATGACTGTATGGTTAAGAAAATCCTGGTGTTTCTGGCTGGGATTAAAGTGAAACACTTCTAAACAAATGAGAAGAATAAAAGACAGACTAGAGGGGAGAGCATTAAACAGAGCAGAGGGAACTAGAAAGGGTAGTAAGAAATGGATCTCTTTTTCGCAGCACTAACAAAGCCTCTAAAAATAGTGAGTATCAGTACCTTCACTTAGATAAACAGAAATTTTAAAGTACAACCTAGACATTGAGGAATTCTAAAAATAGAATGGTGTCTCTGGGGAAGCAAGGCAGACTTTTAAGTTTTCTAAAATTTTATAAAAGTAAATATGGTTTTTAAAAATTAAACCATAGAATGAGTAAAACTGAAATTTTTATTTGGCCGTCCACTTTTATAAATACGCACATTAAACTAAAACACCAAATGTTTTGAAGTTGTGGATGCCCCATCCCTGGAGGGGTTCAAGGCCAGGCTGGATGAGGCTTTGAGCAACCTGGGCTAGTGGAGGGTGTCCCTGCCCATGGCAGGGGGGTTGGAACTGGATGATCTTTAAGGTCCCTTCGAGCCCAAACCATTCTATGATTCTGTGATTCTATGACCCTGTGTAATACAAAGGATACTACAGGATCCTACAGCAAGAACATCACAGACCTATTTTTATATTGCAAGTATTTTTTTTTATTCTTTAAAAGATACATTAAAAATAATATTACATTATGCATAATGAAACTGCAAATTTTCCCTCTCCTTTAGTTCTCTATCAGCTATTATAATTACTGAATTTCAGAGAATCTCAGAGGTTAAACTTATTAGAAGGTCAAAAGCTTTTTTTTTTTTTAAATGAGAATTATATAATGGTACTAGTCACATTTAACTATTAAGAATTAATGAAATTAAAGTAATATTTTAATCACATACATGTCCATCTTTCTCCATTGTTTGATTGGTTTTATCCCCCCCTAGAAGATCAAACATTTTTTAAGTAAAAACTGATCTTAAGTCACTTTCACCCCAGGTTTTTAATATTTTAGTTGTATTAAGTTCTTGTGTTCTTGTGTTGGCACTTGAAGCCAAGCCTTTTGGCTGGGTAGATACAGCAGCCTTCCCTGTGTGCTGAAATGATGCTTGCTTTTTTCCAGCTTGTATTTTGGCTTCTGTGTTTGCTTCTGGCCTTTTTTCTGTCTTCAGAGAGATTTTTATATAGGGTTATACTTTGCTTCGGTGCTTTTGTAGCAGCTCAGCGGGAGAGGGTCTTCGCTTCATATCCAGGCAGTTGATCTCCTATTGATTTTATTGCATTCCCATGCCTGTAGCTCTCTTTGCAGAACCTGCCTTGGGTACCCTATGGGATTGTGTAGCTCAATTAGGTAATACTTGCGTTTGAAGGAAGTTTGTAAATAATATATGGCTAATGAAGCTATACTGTAAACAAACAGGCAGAGATGAGTCCTCCAAACAGCAATAGACGAAACTTTATTTTAACAAGTAGCTGGAAATAATTTGTTTATGTTGGTGAATTTAAGAATTGCCATTTTTCACTTGGGAGCAATCCGAAGGAAGGGAGGTTCTCCAGTTTATATCAGATGGACAGCTTTATTACCTTGATCCATCAGAGGGATGACAGGAAAAGTTTTTAATAAAAAGAAATAAAATGGTCTTTCATTGAAAGACCTTTCCCAACAAAACACTTGTGATGGGTATGGTGAGAAGGGTTAGAAGGTCTTTCAGAGTTTTTTCCAGGCTTATTCTCAGGTTGTGAGACAGGAATAGTGAAGCAAGATTGCTTCTGCTCTTAGAAGCAGTGTGAGGCTCTGTCAGTCTTCTAGTTCCAGAGGACCCGAGGCTTAACACTGGGTCTGAGACTCTGGACCCCTCAGTTCCAGAAGGACAGGGAACTGCTGGAGAGAGTCCAGCGCAGAGCCACAAAGATGATGAAGGGAATGGAGCACCTCCCTTATGAGGAAAGGCTGAGGGAGCTGGGTCTCTTTAGCTTGGAAAAGAGGAGACTGAGGGGTGACCTCATCAATGTTTATAAATATGTGAAGGGTGAGTGTCAGGAGGATGGAGCCAGGCTCTTCTCTGTGACATCCAGTGATAGGACAAGGGGCAATGGGTTCAAGCTGGAACACAGGAGGTTCCACTTGAACATGAGAAAAAACTTCTTTACAGTGAGGGTGACAGAGCACTGGAACAGGCTGCCCAGAGAGGTGGTGGAGTCTCCTTCTCTGGGGACATTCAAAGCCCGCCTGGATGCGTTCCTGTGGGATCTGATCTGGGTGTTCCTGCTCCGGCAGGGGGATTGGACTGGATGATCTTTCGAGGTCCCTTCCAATCCCTAACATTCTGTGATTCTGTGATTCTTGAAATCTCTGAGTTTTCTTGGACGCAGGTTGTTGCAAGTTTCTCTTTCCATCGCACACACTCGAACTCTAATTTTCTACATAGTAAGGTGAATGCTTAGGATTTTCATGCCAGTTGCATTTCAACTCAGATGCAGTCCTTCACATTCACATCTACATGTACAAACCTGTGCTGGGGATCTGGGTCACATTAGCACCTGTGTGCTGTGGACACAGCTGCACAGCCAGGGGCACCACTCAGAATAGTTCAGGCTGGCTCACAAAAACCAGCTGTGAGATTTACAGCTGATTCCCAAACCAGCTGTTGGCACACTCTCCACCACACCTTGCTCTAGCCTCTCCTGGAAGTCCCTGTCCTGTACCAAAGATGATGAAGGGTGTCCTGCTTGTGATGAAGAAGTAGGAAAGAAAAGATCAAGAGCTGTCCTCTGAATTGAACTGAGTTTTCAGGTATTACTCACTGCCCTGCCTTTCATTCTCGGCCCTAGAAATCCTTAGACCTTGTTTGGTGATTACATCTTGGGACTAGGAGAGGATGCTTGTCCACAGAGACCCTTCTGCACAGCTCCCTACAGAAGTGTTTGCTATATGATCTTTTCATGCAGAAAGAGATGCCTGAGCATTCAACCTAAACTGTACAGACCAGGAAACCTAGTGCAGTGTAGTTAACAAACTGAGTAAATAAGAACCCCGGCCCAAATTACAGAGTTTCTGCACTGTATGTCATAAATCAGACCTTCAGAAATATCTACTTAAGTACCATCAAAAAGTCCTGGGTAATTTCTCTCCACTTATTTTAATCA
The DNA here is from genome assembly GCA_013400615.1 of Syrrhaptes paradoxus. Taxonomy (NCBI): domain Eukaryota; kingdom Metazoa; phylum Chordata; class Aves; order Pterocliformes; family Pteroclidae; genus Syrrhaptes; species Syrrhaptes paradoxus. The sequence goes on along the minus strand of VZTO01023064.1, from coordinate 397,569 downwards.
CTTTTTTCTAATTGATTAAAACAGATTAAATATAGTTAAACAAAAGCTCATTAAGAAAATCTAGCATTCAAATAATCTACGTACAGTATCTTCTCACCCCTGTTTTACATCTTACATCTTTATTCTGCTACAGAAGGAATTATTAACCTGATATTTTTCTATCCACTAAATAACCATACTTTTATCAAGGTTCAAGAGAAAGAAAACCATTTTAAAACGCTTCTGAGAGGGAGTCTTGACGTTCAGTCCTCTGGCTAGTGTGTGCTTGTTTCAGTTAAGGTAGAGGAAGGAAAGGGGTGTTAGCTCACCTTCCTACTCTTCTCATAAGCCTAGATAAAAGACAAAACCAGCTCCAACCTGAATTATGGCATTTGCAAGAATTCCCATAGAAGCACAGTGTTAACTTGACTGCAAGGTCTCTGTTCCTTGTTCACACTCTCTTCCCCCCGGTGGATACATGCCATCCCCGGTTCCTTTGTCTGGCCCTTGCGCGTGCTTTCTGCCTGCTCTGTGCTATTTTCTAAGTAGGTTATAAGCCCTGTATGTTTAGAACAATCATCGTAATGAAGATGCTCTTGGCTGGCACAAGCCCAGAACAATCCTGAAAGTTTAATTTTGAAGATGTTAGGCATTTGAATTTCCAAAATATCTCAGACCTAAATTTCTCATGGTGGAGTAAAAATGTCCCAGCCAGTCCTCCTGCTTTTGAATTCAGCTGTTTTAAATCTGGGTACAGAGAAATTCAGCGTTTGCAGAAATGACTCAGTTAAAATACGACATGAAAAGTCAGTAGGGTGGAGCCTGAAAGGAAATATTTCTGTTGTTGCTAATCCCACAGTTCTGCCAAGGACTGAAATATTTCATGCAGTCTCATACAGTCATTTATGCACAAGCTTTCCTATTGTGCTTATATATTTCTTACAGTGCTTATATTTGCTTTCTTTCCTTTTGGAATGGTCTGTAATTTACAGCTGCTTCAGAAGATCCTCACTCTCGAAATCTGAACAAGGCTCCAATTCAAGTGCTACATCAAGATTTCTGTTTTACTTTTGCACTTTAATTTAATACAGAGCCAAGCCAATTTCATATGGTAATACTGACTATATCCTTGGTGGATAAAGAGTTAGGCATCCAATGTAATTATAATTAGATAATTATAAGTAATTACAGCTGCCATAGTAAATATATCTGAAGTTATTTACTATATTTCTCATAAACTATATTAAAGCTGAAAATCAACATTGGTACCAAAACCAATGAGTATTCACTGAGAGATATTGTCAGCTGCTCTGTAGAAGTAATTTGTAGAATAGTAGTGGATCTGTCATTTGTCCCTTCTGTGTTTTACCATACCTTTGTTATTTATTCTAGAGGTAACATGAAAAAGATGTGCAAATAAGCCTGAGTACCAGCAATGGAAAAGACATGAATATTACATTTATTTCTATATTATCATTTTTAGGTATTACTGGATGCAGGATATTATAACTGAGTTTTAAAATTGCAGAACATAGATCCTCTCTAATATATGCAACAATGAACTGTTCAGCAAATCAGATTTATAATTTCCCTAAATTTGCAGCTCAGGCTAGATTTTTAGAAAAGATCAGATCTCATTTGGGCACAGAATTATTTTCACACCCCATAAAAAACCAAAATCAAAATCCTCACAGAACAAAGAGTATTCTAATTCTGTAAACTTCTCTTGAAAATCTGACCGTGTATTGCAATGCCTGTCCTGAAGGTAAGATGAACATCTCATAATTTGAAAAAAATTACAGAGTTAAAATTGTGGGCACCTTTTTAAAGAGAGACGGTATGATTCCTGCTAATAGCAAACTACAGAACTGAGGAAACAGCTACTCGCCAGGTGTGCTCAGCTGATCCACGTTCAGCATATAACCACACCAGCTGCTTTGCTTATGTTGGGTTGACAGAGAACTTAAACAGGAGAAAAAAGAAGTAATTCTATGTGTGCTTGAGAAGCCACATTTCCATTCCTCTCCCCACTGAAAAATGTAATAATACTAAAGGTGAAATGCGCTTTATGGATGGAGCTTACTAGGAACCTCTCTGTCAGGGTTTTGCATGCTTTTCTTCCACTTCAGCACACAAACTTCTCGATGACCCTAAGACTGTAGCCCTGAGATCCTAAAATTTCTCAAAATGTAGTTGATTTGACCACTGCTGATTGAAGGCTTATACACTTTGCACAACTGAAAGATTTCGGCTTGATTCAATCCTTTTAAATGTACCCTTTGTGCTCTGCTGCTGCATAGGAACACTGTCAGTGTGCTCAAAGTATTGGTAGCACGTCAGGAGAGGACAGACTCCAACCTTTTTATTTTTTTCTGTTTATTTTTCTTCAGTAATTGTTTTCTTCTACAATATATAGATGGTCTGTCCACGGCAGGCAATAATGAACCTTCTTTATAATTCTTTAATCCCTTTTGGAAAGTTTCCTTTGCAGATAGTATCTAAGAGATAACATGTAAATTTTGATTCCTGATCTGGGTTCAGCATCACAGTTCTGGTATCTGCTTCCCATAAAACGTAAGACACTATCAATCTCCAACACAGGTATGCATGAAGGCCTCTATACTGCCTAAAATATTGAAAGGAAAGCTGAATTTATCATTGCAGCTTTTGAAAAAGGAATTTGGGGTGATGCACAGTAGCTTTTAGCCAGACATTTTGCTTACCCTGTTTGCTACACTTCAGAAATGCCCATTAGGTAGGCTTAATGCAATTATCAATCCTCTACCCAAAAAAGGTTTTATATTTAGCATTGCCACTTTAAAATAATACACTGCTTTTTCCCAGATGGTAGACCTGAGCAGTTCCATGGTTGAACTCACTGCCCTGATCTCTAAAATTTCCTGTTCTATTCCCTTTGATTATCTTGGGCTCCAGAGAGAAAATGGCAATTTCAAAGAATAATAAAAATGTCATAATCCTAGAGATTAGGGATGTAGTTAGTATGAAACTACTTCAGTGTTAAAATACCTCTAAGTTATTTTGCTCTCATAATTGCTTGAAAAATGTACATTATAATATATTGTGTACCTGAAGAAGAATGAATCACATCTTTAGAAGGGCAATCTGTTCAACAAGGTCTCAAAAAATATACTTGTAAAGCCTTTATCAAATATCTAAATATCAAATATGTAACTATCAAATATTTTCAGGCTTTTCAGATCCACATAAAAACACACGAGCTTTTCGGTAATTCACAAACCTTAGGAATGAAACTTATTCGGTTTGGGGGTTGGGTTTACATTTCTTTTGCTTTAGATAAAGACCATAAATTGCTGGAAGTAAACACCATTTCTGGAGTTATGTTAGTCATAAGGGTAAGTTGGTTTGTAATACCCGTCTGTAAAGATAACTGTATTCCTCTGCAAAGCACAGTACCAGAAACAAGGCTTAGAAAAGCCAGCCTCTCGGCTCTGGTCACACTTTGACTTTACATAAGCCTTGCAGTGCCAAGTATCTTTAACAATTATCCTTGAACAAAAACAAGTCAACGTTTGCAATTGACTATTATCGGGCGATCTGACAATGACAATCCAGTCCGAGAATAAGAAACGATTTGTATATTCTCATTCCTTTAAATCAAGAATAAGACAGATGTCACAGTGCTGTGCACACTAAATTGCAGCAATGAAGCACACACAGGCAGCTGCCTTGAATGCTAGGCTGTATCTGTCACACGCAGGAACGACTGCAGCTTTACTGTCCGTCTGTGAATCTCTCACTGAGTACTAGAGAACTAGCAGTGGCTTTGCATCTGACTTGAAATAAAAACCAAATGAAAATAAAAGAGACGAAATCAGAAATCCCCACATACTGTATTGTAACGCACACACTAGATATGTTTTCTTCTACATCATCAAATTAATTGAGTGTAGGGGCAGCCAGCATTGGTCAGGTAACCTTGGGAACTGCGACTGTCCACTCCCAAGACAGTTTTATCCGTCACATGGGGAGAGAGTAAAAGTTTGGTTTAGACAGTCAGTAATGCCTGTGTTAGGGATGAACTCTTTAACATCACATTAGGATGATTAAAAATAAAATCTAGCATGAAAAAAAACAGATTTGCAAGTGTCAAATATGCAAGCAGTAGGGAGAAAAATTATTTTAATAATAAAATTAAAAATATCGTCAGTGCTGTTTTAGTCAGTGGAAGTATATTTAACAGAGCTTATCAACACCTTCAAAGAGCAGTTGAACTCATAATTAATAATATTCATTAAATATGCTTGAATTGTCACATTGTGGTTGTATAACAGCCTTTGTCTATATATAAAGAACTGAAAGAAAACCAGAATGGGTTACAGATCTCAATAGGGTGTCAGGCCACCCAGCTGGGATGACTTAAACCATGAGATCACGTCTCAGTTATCTTCTCTAATATCCTCAGACAGAATCACAGCCCTACATGATGGGTATTGGAAGGGGCACTGCTCCAACCCTTGGGTCCAACATCCCTGCAGTACCACAAAAGCTGCAGGATCACTGATGCTCTGCTGCTGACAAACTGTGCTCCATGGGTTAGGGGCAAGCTCCAGCAGGGTGCTGAGTGCCATCGGTGTGACAGATGGATGTGGTGAGCTCCTGTCAGGATGTAATTAGCACACCCAGTATTGATTGTGGTCTTTGATGGGGGAAGGGAGGGTGGCTGGCACTGACCTAAAGGAAAAGGGCAGTATTAACCCTTGAAGGAAACACCAGACTTCTGTCTACCCTAGTCACTAACCTGGAAAAAGAGCATAGGACAAATCACTGTATTTATCATTTCTTGAAGAAAATATGAAATAAAAAGTGTCAGAAGAGAAATGAGGAAGAAAGTGCTGTCTTTTACCATGACCTATAGGAGCAAATGTTCGCAACAAACTTTTTCTTCTGAGACAACAGTGTTCTAGTGCCGTTACCCCAATACCGAAAGCCACTACCAGAACTCCACATGATGTGAAAAATGTTTCTCTCTTAGAAGATCTGGTTTCTGCACACATTTAATGATGGGAATGAAGTGCTGAATAATGTGTGCCAGGAATGCCCTAGTTGTTTGCCAGTGGCACTTGTACTTAGCTCCCAATATAAGACAATTGATTAGCTGCTTCTAACACTTACAAGAAGACCTTCATCATGATTACCTATAGCATTAAGCTGTTCAGATGACTGTAATTCATGGCAAAATAAGCATTAGAATGTCTGTTTTCTTCCTAACTCAAACACATCTGTATAAAAAAAATCTCCCAAAGAAAACCGGACAGATGCCTGAAGGGCCTGACAGATTGGCCTCCAGTGCAGGAAAACACTGAGCGTGTAGTTCCTCGTAATAAAAAGGGTGGCAACTGGGAATTTATACAATGTAGAAAGTTAGTAATGGCATTTGAAAAATATCTGGCAAACAATATCTACCATTGCAATTACAATCATCTCTAGTGTATAATGCAAACAGGATTTCCTAATGCATGTATAAGCGTACCAAAGTTATATAAAATTTTGTATATACAACTTGACATAATATTGAACATTCAAGGAAGAGGAATCTATAGCAGTAGCATAGAATGTAATTTACTCTAACAAAATATGTGGAAAGTACCTAGATAAGGGCTACTGAATTAAGAAAGAAAAGAAAAGAAAAAATATGGCAACTCGTTAGTTCTTCAAACTTTTCAGAGGGTATAGCTCAAACACTGTCCCTCAAGCACAACAGCAGTCCATCCAAATGCTCAGAAAAATGAGTAGATGTATCAGCATACCAGCTGAATTAGCAGGGAACTCATGACTGAGCTCCAGTGCAAAAAAAACCAAAAAACCAAAACCCACAAACACATAAAGGAGGTAGGATCAAGGGCAAGCTACGAAGAAGGAATACAGAAACACTGCCCAGGCATGCTTACTTGGGAAAGTAAAAGCTGAGCTAGACTTGAAACTCTAGGGATATCAAGGGCAACAAGAAGAGCTGCTGTTGCTAGATATGTTAGCAGTAAAGGAATAAACAAGTATTACACAAGCCTGCTGCTGAGTGGGGAGGGTGATTTACTGACAGTGGATGCAGATAAAGCTGAAGTACATTCACTGCCTTAGTCTGGGAGACATTTGAATCTTGAGACAAGGTTCAAGGTAGTGGAAGAGTATTGAGTCAGGGATCTCGTGAGAAATTTGAGCCCGGCTGTGCCCAGGATAAAGCATACTGGGTTGTGTTGGCAGGAGCCTCGTCAGTCGATTGAAGAAAGTGATACTCCCCCTTCCTTCAGTGCTCATTAGGTCACATCTGGAACAGTGCACCCAGCTTTGGACCCCTAGTGAAAGAGAGATGCTGATAAACTCGAGTGAAGCCAGCAGAGGCCACCAAGATGGATAGGGACTTAGCACACATGTCCTGTGAGGAGAGGCTGAGAAAGCCAGCCTTGGCCAGGAGCCTAGAGAAGAGACAGCTTTGAGGGACATCATGACAATCTTTCCGTAGCTGTGTGAAAATTACCTGGAGATGGAGGCAGGAGGTACCTGGCAGGAGAATGATAGGCAATGCTTTAAATTAAAATCAGGGAGGTCCTGACATGGTATAAGGTGAAACCAGTTTCAATATGAGCACTGGAATATATTGCCAGAGAGGCTCTGTGGTCTCTATCCTGGCACCCAGCTGGACTAAGCCCTAAACATCCTGGTCTGAATTCTGTGTTGCTGCTACTTTCAGCATGAGACTGGACTGGACAACCTCCTCAGTCTCCTCCTGACCTAAATTCTTCCTGATTCTAGGAAAATATGATGGATATGAAAGACTGACCTAACAGAAGGACTTCTTTGCTATACTGGAATGGTAAAATGTTATCTATCAGTTAGAATATGTGCCATGCTAACAGAACGCTTTCAGAAAGCAAACACGGCCGAGCGACTGCTATTTAAAGATTCCCATGTGGAACAAAGCATTACTTGTTACACAGATTGTGCCCGTTTCTAAAAAAACAAGATACAAACAAAGGGTGAAATCCAAGAGAGTTACAATCTAAACTATGTTATGAGAATATCCCTGGTTAATACACCAAGTTCAGAGATGAGCTAGTTGAATCTGAAGAGATGTGCTGTATCCCACAGAAATGCCCGTTTTCCCATGGGGAAGTTTATGTAACTCTCACAAGTATTGAGGATCATGGAGGACAGACTCCATTCTAAACACCTAAAAAGCTGAATCAAGCTGGAGTTTGATGAAATTCCAGTTGTCTGAATGTTTGGAGAGTGGAAGGTTTTTGGTTAGGGGAGGAAATAAAGCCTTGTTCATTTGATGATACATGTAGCACCAATTAGAGACAAATAATGCTCAGACAAGATATAGTTTTGCTTTCTTTTTAAATATTGATGAGCTTTAAGAACAATTCATAGGCTGCATATGACTGATTCATGGCTCTCCTGAACAAGTGCCACAACTACCGCATCAAAGTCCAATGTGAGACTTATAAATGGTAAGATTTATTCTGTTTGGAAAAAGTGTGAGGTTAGCAGACACTGAACTTTCTTAACCATGCTGCCTATATTTTTTTCTTTGTCATCTATTTGTCAGTTCTATTTTCTGTATCAAATTTGCAAAGCCTGAAGCCTGAACTTGACACAGGGCTTGCATGGGAAAAAGATGGACAGGAATTGCTTCCACCTTTGTGTTCTTCTCTACCCCGTGGGAAGAGAAGGAAACAGTTTGGCCCCTTTTGCTGTTCAGAATAACCCCAGCGGTCTCTAACCCCACTCCAGCACTTCAGGACTATTACAGTGTAGAGCCTCTCTAAGAGATGTTCCTCTGTAAATTATTCTTCATTATAGACAGGACAGAGACATGGACACAACTGCACCATCCCGAGGAGTTTCTTCTCAGACCTGGCCTGTGGTCTGAGAAACTCATTTAAGAATAATTCCTATTCAGTGCAATTCCTATTAAAGACTTACAGGACTGTTCCCTGTTGAATATAATTTCATGTTCTCACTCTGTTATCCACTTCTTGGACTTGATCATATTGGGGTTAGGGTTTTTTGTGGCATTTATTTATATATACACAATGCTCTTGTCTGTACTGGGAAATGTTACAACGCAACATGCGTGTTACAGCGTGTACTCCCTTAGACGAGAGAGGATAGTGCAAAAACACAGCAGAGAATGATCATTTGGAACTGTGCAAGAATAATCTGTCTTTCAAGGTAGGAGACTCACTGCATGAGTTAATCAGCTCATTACGAGTCACTTTAATTTGCGGTTCAGTTTAGACTTCCTGTGATTGAATATATGTGATAAGAATAATGTAATGCTTTCTTAGTGAAACTGTTGTGGACTATAGAATATCAGTTTGTATTCTATGAGTCTATGATGAGGTAGGAGGCACTTCTGGCAGCTCCTCAAAGTGGTTTTTAAACCTCTTGAGAGGAAGAAATACCCTTTTATAATGTACATTTATATATGACACAATATAATGGAAAATCTAGTCCTTAATTCGCTTTTACATGTAAAAGCTCAGGTCAGTCATTTCCCTTGGAGTAACTGAACCTCAGTGTGATCTTCACAACTATGACACTTCAGTTACGTCTCATCTGTATGCACAGACACAGGCTGGGTGGAGAATGGATTGAGAGCAGCCCTGAGGACAAGGACTTGGGGGTGTTGGTGGAAGAGAAGCTGAACATGACCCAACAATGTGCACTTGCAGCCCAGAAAGCCAACTGTGTCCTGGGCTGCATCAAAAGATGCGTGACCAGCAGGTTGAGGGAGGTGATTCTCGCCCTCTACTCCACTATCATGAGACCCCACCTGCAGTACTGTGTTCAGCTCTGGGGCCTCCAACATAAGAAAGACCTGGACCTGTTGGAG
>VZTO01023064.1:335850-388580 GCA_013400615.1 Syrrhaptes paradoxus | reverse complement strand
GATTAGATATTAGGAAGAATTTTTTTTACTGTGAGGGTGGTGAGACACTGGCACAGGTTGCCCAGAGAAGCTGTGGATGCCCCATCCCTGGAGGGGTTCAAGGCCAGGCTGGATGAGGCTTTGAGCAACCTGGGCTAGTGGAGGGTGTCCCTGCCCATGGCAGGGGGGTTGGAACTTGATGATCTTTAAGGTCCCTTCCAACCCAAACCATTCTATGATTCTATGATATTTTAGTGCCTGTGGCATTTCAAAAACAGTTGATGTATTTTCTTAAATTCCTCCAGAAGTGGAAATAAAGTGCTTTATTCAGAACTTTATTTACAGGAAAATAACCCCAAGGTGAAAGGAAAAGGGTAAGACCAAAATATTACTTAAAAGAGAAAATATTCACTCAGTTCCCATGAAGCAGCGACAAATCTTCTTGTACATTCAAATGTGAGAGAAATCATGCTTGAAATACAAGCAGCCACACAGAATGTGTTTATCTGGCTAATAATTATGTTTTACATATGTCGAGTGCTGCAGAGACAGTGACGCTACTGGCAATTCTGCTTCTGCAGGATCTGAGTTTTTAATAAATGAGGGCAAAAGACAATCAGAAATGAATGTAAGTAGACCTAGGTCTATTGAAAAGCTCCCTCAGCTGTAATAGTCTTGGTTCGTATAGTTGTTTTTATAAAATAGAATTGCATACCTGTCAGCTTGGAAGAAGAGTTGTCTGTGGACCATATAGATATATTCCTTCCTCTTTTCCCCTCTTTAACAAACAGTAACCAGAGAAGGAGGATGCCACTTGTACCTAGTGCCTGATCTACAAACATCACACATATCAGAGACTAACTCTGCTTGTAGCTGCAGTAGGAGTTAGTAGCTTTTAATTAAGTTTTTAAGCATTTTGGAGCAGCTCTTTACACACCAGTTCTACTCCTGACATGAAAGAAGGGATTAAAACCAAAACCGATAAAGAGAACAGCATCTTAATAAAGTTTTGTGGTCACCCACTGACAGTACTCAAACTCTGCTTTATCCCGCTACAAAACTTTTGTTTGAAACTCTGTATTTAAAGCACTGAAGCCACTTCTGTGCCACCTCATTTTCTTGTTGCTGTAGGCAATCAGTATAACTTACAGAAACACTAAGGATGCTCTGAACTGTTGACCAGCACGGGCTGGCTCAAGACTGACGTTATACATAGGCTGTCTTTCACACCAGTTCACGAGCCACTCCACTAAACCACAGAGAAGGCTCAGATATCCATTTATAGATACCTGGGTTTGTATGTCAAGGCTGCTACTCTCTCACATAATATGGCAGATTGTCCATGACTCTAGAAATAGTCCTTTTTGGAAGTGCTATCATTTCTGTTGGATGGACTTGTGTGTTAAATTATTTCCTGGTATATTTTATCAGGCAAAAATAATGCTGGGCACTTACGATGGGGAAAAAAGGAAGACATTCTCCTTTCTTTTATTATGATTATTTAAAATGAGATGGTCTTTAGGTTTTCTTTCTTTCTTTCACATTTGTGAATTGAAAGCCATTTTCAAGCAAGCAGACAGAACTGCAACAGTATTTTACCTTAAATACCGTGACAGTAGGATTTATGGACTACTGAGTTTTGTGTTCTTTTGAAAGTATAAAAAGAAAAGCTTTCTTGTACAACAGCCATAAACATGCAAAATACTAATGAGATTATCGGGCATTTTTTTCTGAAGAGGAAGGAGTAAAGCAGATTGGCACAAATGAGTTTTGAAAGGAGGAAATTTGCAAGCTATTTTCAGAGAGACACTTGCATTGATTTGAATGAAAATCAGCAGAGAACGCTCTACGAAATAAATAATCTCAAAAGGGCACAGCCTCCAAAGTCTGAGAACAGCTGGGAAGAAGCGCTTCAGAACACACGTGTTTGTTAGTGATGAAACATATTTACATGATGATTAACTGCTTTTCAAGCAGCCTAGGTATAAGACAAAGGCAAAAACCGTAATGGGTATCTATCCTTGTTCTGAGGTCGTTTCTCCCTCCCTACCCTGGGAATTAAAATGGAGAAAAGCTCTGGCTGTGTTCTGCATGTTTCCTGCACACTTTTTCTTTGTATGTAGCAGCTCAGATCCAGTGCATACAAGTTAACAGTGTTAATGTGTCTCCAGCAGTAGCGGTCTCCTACCTAAAGATTTTTAGTGTTGAAAAAATTAAACTTTGCAGTTTAGTTCTGTGAGAGCTGTGGGTGCACAAGCCCAGTCCTGTACTTGTACGTGTTGATCTTGTTCTCGGGCCTTTAGGAGTGTTTCTGGGAGCAGATACAAGCAGTTACTATACAGTTCCACGCATTTGCTTTAAAGAGACCAACAGTTTATAAGTTGGTATTGTCAGGTATCAGTGTATTTAGATATTGTGACAAATCCTAATTTTTCAGAATTTGAAGTAAACTAATGTTGTGTTTCTCTGAACTGAACTGACCATTTAAGCAAGACTTTCTGGTTTCCACTGTAGTCTCATGTGGAAAATCAGGAATTTAAATGTTGTCATGGCAAAATGTAAAAGAAAGGATTTTTATTGGCAAAGGTACTATGGAGGAATAAGGACAGGAAAGCAAGAAACTTCAGCAGGCAAAATAATAACAGTATACTAGACCAAAAATTTCAAGTTATAGAAAATTATTACACCAATGCATCTCACCTTAGAGACATGAACCTTCAGAGGTGCAGACTGTGTGAACCCAGCTGTAACTATAGAGCCACATTACCCTGCTGTCATTGTCATGCATCTGCTCTGTCTAGATCTAGGTCCACAGCTACAGTTCTGATTCCATTCGAGATATGCAGTTTCCAGAGGGAGTTACCAATTTCCATAGTCAACTCCGAATCCTGTACTGCTTCATTAAGCTTTTTCCATACTTAGCTGGGAAGGATATGGACTGTCTAGCACATAAACTGAATCATACACTAAGTCAAATAAGTAAGTCACTTTAAAACTGGACTTGAAATCACTAAGATAAAATCTAATCCACACCACTGTCTCTTTCCATCTCTTGAAACCAGAGAGAACACTACCAGTTTCAACACTGGCACTCTTCGAAGTGCGATGTTCTGAAGTTGGTATAATACCAACTATGCATAAGGCTGCTATTAGAAAAGCAGTTGCTCTCCCCCCGTGTCTGTTGCGAGGTATGATGTCTGGTTTGCTCTCCTCATCTCTTTGATACATGGGCCGGTTTGGTGGAGAAGAGAAGGAACCAATTGATAACGCAAATTAGGAGCATGGAACAACTCTCTTACCAGAACATAACATTAGAAAGGATGCACACTGAACATGGAAAGAGGACACAATAAAATCATATGAAACCACACAGAAAAAAATAGACCTCTGTTCTCTTTGTCTCATAATCCAAAACCAAAACAGCTTTCACTAAACTCAAAGGAGCATATTCAAAGCAGATAAAAATCTCTGGCAGGCAATGCCTAATTAAAAGATTAACATCTTCTCCATAGGACATTATCATTCTAAATAGCTTGGAAAAAAATTGATTTTGAGTACGTGTATCATACTGTAACCTTCTAGTGCCATTTGTCTCCAGAATGTGACACCTTTCTTAAACTGCGGGACTCTCTTTTGGAAAGTCAGCCACCGTTCATTCTTTGTAGCTCAAGCAAGGGAAATTTGGGTCCCTTGATTCGTTTAAGTTGATCCTGTGACTTTCTGAATCCTGCTTTAAAGACTGTACTATGGAAGTCCGGTGGCAGAAGAATTGTTCCCTCTGGACACTGGACTGAAATGAAAGACTCCTCCTGACCCACTAGCCCCCAGGTTTTTTATTTGTGTCATGGAGGAACTTAAAACTGTCAGAAGGGATTTTTCCAAACTGAGGGTTTTTTCCTTCTGACAGAGATGCAGTAGCTATAGTAATAGCAGGTGAATTCTTCATTATTTGTTAAAATGAGATATATCTAGTCCTACCTTTCTGACCCTAAGCACTGACAAAGAAAATAATTTTAAAGGCAGTTTAATTTTTGTTCCTTTTTATTCAGATACTGTCTCTCATTACCAGGAATACACAAATGGGAAAAAATGATCTTTCATTAAAGCTCCTTTCTTATCGAAACCAAATTAATCTTAAACTGAGCAGAAAAAAGAATATATTGGAAAGCCAAAAAACTGAAAAACATGGTTGAAACTGGCCCATAAATAAACATAGTAGATCTGAGAGCTGCTTTAGTCATTAGACATCCCACATAAAATGTGAATAAGAAGTGACCCACAGTTCTCGGCAGGCACAGGAGCCATAGCTGAACGGGGATGGGTAACTGGGATATTCTGATCATTGAGGTATCAGCTTGCTGCTGATGGTGCTCCTTATTGCAAAACCAGCAACACTGAATGGGACAAGGGACAGTCTTGTCTCTTAGGACAAGTATCAAAACCTAAGTTAGAAACATTACACTACAGAAAAGGTCATCCCTTTCCAATAGTTCAACACCTTCAGCAACATTCTGGTTTTGTTTGGGGATTTTTTTAAGGATGTTTGGAAAAAAAACCTTGCATTAGGACAGGTTTTTCTGACAGCTTTTTGTTGGGGGTGTAACAGTTCATCAAAATGCAGTCACATAGCAGTATTTCTTAAACCAAGAACTCCTACAGGAGCAGGGTATTAGACAGTGACTTGATTCATTGACCTTTCTCATCAGCTCTGATGAAGGGATTGAATCCATAGTCAAAACTGCACTTGCTGACCCTCACGTTAGAGCTAATCTTAAGGGGACTTGACATATGTGCAAGGGTCTTTCTGTTCAGTTGTATTTTTAATTGATTGGTAGGTTCACAGCATTTATAGAACACAAGTAGGTGGTAAAACGCCCGTGCTGGCTGAAGCCTAGATCATGATCTTCCAATTGAAGTCCTGATCTTTCTATTTAAGAACAATTAATACCATTTTTCCTTTATTTTGCCAGTATGTTTACAGTTTGTTTGTCTTCTTACTCTCAAAAAAGAGCTTAAGAGACCTTCAAAATATTAGTTTGGAATCTTAAATGTGTTTTGAAAATACAAATATATTTAATTTGAAGTCAACTGTAGCAAATCACCTTTCTCAGACATGGTAAATGGCAAGTAATCTGTGAGGTTTGTAAACACTCTGCAAATAATTGCTTAATGTTATCCCTGCTCAAACCTATACTCTTCTGTAGTGCTTATCTTATAGAATATCTGGTCTTTAGAGGGTAAGCTTAACTGACCTCCTCACCTCCCTTTTAACAGGTATGCTCTGTAGGCTTAGATATAGCGCACTGCTGTCCACGAAACATAGAATAAGAAGTAAAAAAACTATTCAGTGTGATACGATCTTTTCTGATTATCAGATATCTATTCTCAGTACCAAAGTAATTATACTTTTTATGTCAAAAGCTTTACAGCTTTACCACCTCAAGCAATGTTTTACAGCTGTCAAGAACGATTTATGCAATAATGACTTAATCTGCAAAACGGGGTCCTCAAAGGAAGAGCTGTCAAACATTTTCATTACAAATAACTTTATTAAAATAAGAATTGATGATGTGTATAAACAACAGCTTACCTCCAACTATAATACAGATCATAGAGCTATATGATTTGTGAAAATGAAATTGTGAGATAGTGGGGAATATACTATACTGCTACTTTGATATCAGAGTATAATTTTTGAACTAAGCAGATGTTCTTGCCTAATGGGCAAGAGTTTAAAAAAAAATCTCTTTCAAAATAGTTCTTGTGATTTGTCTGTATTTATCTCCTTTTTAAAAGGGATATTTACATTAAAAAAGAAATTTACTGACTCCTTAATCCCATGAGTACATCCAGTGACATTTGTGGAGCTTTTTGTGTGATGAGAACCTATAAATTCGGACCTTTGGTTTGGTGTCCATCTGTTCCCATTAACCATTTTTCTCGGGAATAATTCTTTTGATAACGATGTAATCGCCCGCTGTGGCACTGCTCTAGCAGGACAGAGGACTAGAACTTTGCCTGGATTATGTAAATGCCCTTCTAAAAGCAAAAAGGAGTGAGGAGAAACTAAAACTGAATGTAGACTATATAAACAGTATTATTCTGATACAAATACTGCAGGAGGAGCTGGTAAGGCTTTTAGCTGCAAATGTAAAAAACTTCTGTGAAGACAGGGCACCGGTGCGGTTGGGACAGGGCCTCCTGCGTGTACAAGTAATGCTGGCATCACACTTGCATGCCATCTAAACAGCTACACAAACCTATCCCAAGTATTCTCCCCCTCACCTCGGCACCCTCCCCACGCTGCACAGTGGAAAGGGAGACGATGTGCCCAACCTAGGTGACACGTTCATAGAGCCATGACACACGGAACTAGCATTCTCCTTTGACCACTGTATTGTCTGTCTGCTGTGTTTAGGGCAGTGTAGATTCAAGCAACTGCCGTTTTCTGAAAATCAGCCTGCTCCAAAACTTTTCCCAACTTTCTGTCCCCTTTTCTTCAAGTGTGTGATCTGGCCTGAAGATTAAAGAAGTCACCAAGCAGCAGCATCCAGCCTTGCATCACCAAGTTTGTTAAAACTCAAAATCTTGCCCTTCCTTTCATCTAGAGAAGTGAACTATAGACCAGTAGAGAACGTCAGAATCTTAATTCCCAGTACACATGCAATATCATTTTTCTAGTGCAAGAATTTCTTTTTAAGTTGAACTTTAAAGCTGTGACATTTTAGAACTATTTGAGGTGGCATTTAGAATTAAAAAGAAAAAGCATTAGTTATAGAGTGATTCCCTTTCTGATAACTGCATTGCTGGACTTCTGACAACAGATTAGCTTCATAAGTGAGGGGATGCATGATCCCACTGACATTTGCTTTACTTTGAAATATTAAAATAATTCGTAATATAATCAGTGGCTTATGTAGAATAAATGATAGCATGGTGTGGAATAAGGTTTTATTTGCAACTTGCTGGGCATTTGTTCAGGACTTTGTATATGGCCTTAAGAAACTCCTGTCAGTGGAACCTCAAATGATTCACACCTTCACGAGCTGCCTTCCTCCTCCATACGCTTAGTATGATGCTAAAAATACAATGTCAAATCCAACTCTCAAGCAGTGGGTAGCTCATTGGAGTAACTTGGGTTACTCACATGGAGAAAATTACATTCCTAACTGTAAAATACTCATTTCTAACTTAAAATACTCCCATATTCACTCACAGCACACAGTACGAAATAAGCCACTAACCAGGCACTAAACTCTCAGATTTTTCAAAAATTCTTCAAATTCATTTTGCTTCAGAACCTGGAAGGAGTCCTCGTTAGGTATCACCATTCTGTATGTTGTTAAAATATACAGAGTATGTTATATATATATAGTGTGTGTGTATATATATATATATATGTGCACTCTATATTGCAAAAACAAATTTGCAACTTTGAAAAAGTGAAGAAGTGAAAATGAAAAGTGAATGATATCTTTTCAGTAGTTTAGAATAACTATAGAATACATTTGCTGACATTTATTATATCCATCATATAGGTAGTTTCAATTTTATCATACCACATAAATTTCAGATCTTTTTATCACATTTTGTAAAGAAATTGAACATTATGTGGAATGAAACAAAGAAACACAAAGTTCTACATATACAAATGATCAAGCTGTCAGACATTTACGCATTTGAATGTCAGACCTATTTTGTCAATTCATGCCTGCAATAAGTGCCTTGATATTTTACATGATATTTACAATTCAAAATAACTCACCTGTCTTTGTTTAAATTTAGTGGAGCTTATAGTGAAAGTGGCAAGTCCTGTTCACATTTTGACCAGTAAAGTTTTGAGGAATTAAATCCAAATTTGTCTAGAACTCTTGTCTGTAGCTTTTGAAGTTCCTTAACCTTCAAATATATGGTGTAGTAATTTAAAGAAACTACTCACAGAAGTGAAGTTACTGAAAGCCTTTACGCATAAGATTGTTTACACTGAACAATCCATAACTCTCAGTTATAATGGGCTTCAAAATTCATAACAATTTACAAAAGATATGGCAATTTCTATGCACAGTTTGACTTTGGTTTGCCTCAAACAGATTATGGTGCCAGAATTCAGCTTTTTAGAAAAATATATATTTATGGTAATTGTCAGATAAGCAGTACTTTAGTTAAGCGCCTTTCCCTGCCTCCTGATATCTTGGGAGACTGAAGCACTTTTAAACGATCAGATCTCCAAACAGTGCTCCAGGCTGGTGGGCGTGAAAGTTAGAAATTACATTCTCCTTTTGCAATATTATTTTTAACACGTGCCAAGTTAACACAAACACAGGCTAGATGCCTAAAAGCCACACAGTGTCAGGTCTCCTGAGAAATCTATGTTCAAGGCACAGCTACAACAACAAATCTTGACCAAAATCTGCTCCAGACCACCGAACCACATCTAAGAATAAAGGACTCTACTGAGAACATGCTAAGAAGAACATGCTTAAATATTGGTAGTGTGGGTAGAATGGTTGGCCCGAGTCCTATCTGAATTATACCAGCCTAAGCTAAAAATAATATTACTTGAATCTCTCCAAGATAACAACAGAAGCATTGAGAACAGGATTTAACTCTGTGACTTTAAAATGCGAGAGCATCCATTGCATGTGATTCTAAAATTGATGCAAACAACACACTGGCACTTCTCCAGAACTAATTTAAGCTCAACATTTGAATATGAATTTCCTCTTCCTTCTCCTAAGAGCGTACACAGCAAGAGACAGAACAAGGTACACCACACCTATCCATTACTTGCATTTGTTTGAAAGACGGATGTTTCTGTAAATAAACCTGGGCAATTAGGGAAAGAAAAAAAACCCCGATACCTACATATAACTACTATGTATTATAATTAGTTTAAATGTGTATTATTTTTTGTAATCTGCAAATACAGTCATTTATTCATTTTATGCTCTTAACAGAAAAAAAAGCATCTGCATAGCAGATTGAGCCATTCTTCATATATTGAGTGTTGACTGAATAACAAGGAAACTCTTCATAGATTAACCGTCTCAAAATTTTTACTCTGACAACATAATGCTAGTACAAGTTCTGTGGTTCAGTTGCAGGTACTCCAATTTGCAATATCTTATTTCTGAAAAAGACTCGTCCATCTCTTTATAAGCTCATGCGTTCTTCATGGTAGGTAGGCCAATTTTTGCTACTTTTAGCCTTGTACTTTTTCCAGTAAAATACTGCATTTAAACCAAGGTAGGGTTCCAACTGTATGAGGCAGGCAGAGGTAAGCCCCCTGAAACTGATCCACCATCCTGTGAGACAGAACAGCTCACAACCATTAACATCCCCAGGATGTACCCTCTCTGTTGTTGTAGGGCTGTTTACTTTCGGAGGTTTACATCTGCTTTAAACCAAATTAGAAGGGTTGCAAACACAATGCCAGCTCCATTCAACTGTTAGAGTCAGCACAGAGGTACACTCCGTACACCCGCTGCTTTCAGGGCAGATTCCCTGATTCCTGTAGACTTCAGGGAAATTACAACATTACTCCAGAAAAAGGGGTCTGGCCAGCAGATCATGCACACTTCTTTTACCAATCAACTGATAACCAAACACACAAGAAGTCTTGCAAATAAAACCAGACTTTACCATCTTTGTGATAATAGGTGACTTCTACTTTCCTCTCCTCTGACCCCAGCAGCGCTTGAGCAATTTGGGCAATATGATGTCTTTTGGTCTCCGGCCCGTGAAGAAAATCACAGGTGCAAGGTTTCTGCATGACATCTGGCCTGGAGAAGCCGGTCATCTCACAGAACCCATCATTGCAGTAGATGATAGCACAATTCTGCACTCTAGCATTAGCAATGATGAATTTTTTATCTGCAATAAAAGAAAGTGATGCATTTTTTAGTACTCTTTCAACGTTTCATAAAGTGTCAGTTGCATGGACGGATGCTAAAAACCCCGTCTTGTCACTGGGATGCAGGAAATGCAGAGATTTTCAGTCATTTAATGTAGTTAATTTGATCCACAGCTTTTAAAGAAACTTCAATAAATTTAGAATACATGAAAGATGAAGATAGCTGTCTTTTAAGGAAATTAAACCAGATTATGCAAGTGTTTTGCAAAACTCATTTTGACTTAAAAATTGTGTCGTTTCTAGCTTCACTGAAACCTAGGTGATGATCAGCATCCTGTCAGCCATAACTCCAGGAAAGTCCTTGAAACTTAGCTTCTTTTTGGGGTAGCAGGGCCTTGGGAAGGGGGTTCTGCTCAAGTGAAGCACTTCCTGGGATAAGGTCCAACCAGCTCAGTCTACTCTGGAGGGATTTTCATTGAGATGAATGACAGCAAGCTTATAGTTAGTATTTTAACAAAGCTATCTAGAAAAGAACATGGCATTTTTTTTCCTCTGTGATTGTTTTAGAAGTTAAATTTATACAAATAAAATACTCCTTAGTTAAAAAAAAAAAAGAAGGAGTAAGAACGCCCATGAAAACCAAAGTTTGTGATGTTGGAAACATTTTTGTACAGTCTGATGAAGTTCGGTGCCTCAGTCCACCATTCTTTCCCAAACCCTCACCTGACAGAGAGGTTCAAAAGTTTTCAACTGTTATTTAATTTGTTTCCGTTTACCACTATAGCACACCATTCCCCTTGTAATTATAAATGTGCAGCTTTGACACATTTAATGTTAACAACATTAATTTCTGCTTACTAATTCACACTGGTAGGTCCCTTGCTTTACAAAAGACTTTTTACATGGCACCAAGTTAGCAGTACAAGTCTTGAAAATCCTAAAAATATTCTATCTTTGAACACAGTGAAATATTTAGAGAGAAAAATATAGATTTCATTCTTGCTTTTTCTACTTTCAATCATGCTGAATTTTCACTATCACTTGCCTCATAAAGTTTTTCCACCTTCATTATTTTCAAAATATATACACTTTACTGCATAAAAACTTAACTCGAGTAGCAACGTTGACTTAGCATTTAGATCACCTAGGACTACAAACATTGCCTTCATAATTTTCTCAAATAACATAAATATTAAATTGGTAATGTGGGTTTAAGTATAACGAAGTGTATAAACTGGAGTTAGCTGTAAGGGTTTGCACCAGACTGATCCTAAAAATATGTTAAATATTTAAATAAATGTACATATATCAAAACTACTGTTTCTAAATGAAATTCATTTTAAGCATCAAGTGTTCCTTGTTACTGTCACCAGTAAACCAGAGTTCTGGCCAGGAAAAACACTTCAGCTTCAGCCTCCCTGACAGGTAGTAAGCGGCTGCATTGGAAAAGATCTCACAGACTCTCCCTGAGGATGCATTTGCACTGGTTTGATAGATATTTTTGGCTTGCATAAACAAGGCAGAAATATTTGACAGCTATATTGAAACGCAGTCATGACAACAAGGTAAGAGTATTTTCCCTTTAATAACTCCTGTGCATATTCTTTGTTTCCTCTAAATCAAAGTCTGAGTGTAATAACAATAACAATAAATCTAGCTGATTTTTTTTTAGACATTGAATCAGCAGCAAGATTCGTACACTCTGCTTTTAGAGCCATCTCACAGTTCAGAAGAAGGTAAGAGATATAACTTCTATAGCTATACAATATGGATACAGCCAAAGACAAAAACTATTCCTTGAAACAGGGGGAAAAAAGGCCCATAATTCAAGTCGGTAATCTGTATTCTAGATCAAAACATTACTCCTGCCAGGGATCCCCTCCTTACCTCTGGGGGTTTTCTTTACAAGCTACAAACTTAAAATACTCTGGAGCTGCTATCTGTTTAGTCACAAGCAGAATCAAACTACTGTAGCAAAATAGATAGAAAGAGAGAACTTACTTTGCCCTTCAAATTTTCGTATGATTGTACCCAAAAATGTATTTTGTGGTGCCACATGGCCTCTGCGAACAGGCATGTTTGTACAGGTCTTCGGATCTCTGTGCACAAGGACTTCTTCAAGGATCTCCTACACGGCTCCAGCCCAAAGCACCGAGCCAGCTACCCTTTGTGACAAACCATCGTCCTCTGGAGCTCGGAAATCTCTTCCCATTAGCAACACTTCTAGATACACGCTTTTCCTATTGGAGTCAGATCCATCCCCCAGTTTCTTTCTTTTTTCTTTCTTTCCTTGCTTCCTTTTCTATTTTTTTTCCGGGAGGAGCTCGGACGCTATTGTCTGGGGCGGGCAGGGCTGGGGTAAGCAGCAGGAGGAGGTGTGTAGGGGGGAAGATTACAAGGGTAATCGATCTCTAGCACCAAACATCGCCAATTTTCCAAAGCAAATGGCTGTGACCCGGCAGTTTCCGACGCTGTAGTGATGGTTGGAGGGCTGGAAGACTAATGTTGCTCCGCTGCCAGGGGGAATGACGTTCCCCCCCTCTCCGGGCTTCACCACGGCGCGCAGCAGCTCGGATTACTCAAGCGTGGCTTAGCCAGAGCCAGCCAATAAATCTCTTCAAAACTCAGCGACAAACAGCGGCATCAGGAATGAGTTACACCCCGGCAGCACCGCGACGTGCCGCTTCGCCCCCCCGCTGCGGCTTCAGATGGGGCAGCGGGGACCGAGGGCGGTGGCGGCGGGGGGGGCCCAGCACCTTCGGCAGCCCCAGCTTCTCCGCCCCCCCGGCACCGCCGGCCCTTCCGCGGCCCCCGAGCCTGGCCCGCTGGGGAGCCCCCGGCGCTGGCAGGGCCGGGCGAGGGAGGGAGCTTTGTACACGCCCCGTCTGCGGGGGGGCGGAGGGAGGCGCGAGTGGGGGTCGGTTTTGAGTGATGGAGGGGGGGCGGGGAGGGAAGGGACCACCGGAGCACTCGGCATCCTTCCCCGCCCCCATCGAAGCGATCGTCCCCTCCTCCCGCAGCGCGACCCCGCCAGGGGCTTCCCCTCGCCCCACGCACCCCTCCTGCGGAGAAAGGGGGATCCCCCCGGCGCCGGGCGCTGCCACCGGGTGCCGAGCAAGTGGAGCCTCCGCCCGGGGGCCGAGAGGGCGGCGCTGAGGGTGCGCCGGGCCCCCGCGGGGGGGGTGAGCTCCGGATGGCGGCCCTGGCCCAGCCCGGGGCGGGGACCGAGCGGCCGCCGAGGCCGCCCCGCCGCGGGAGCTGCGCGGGGCCCGGCTCCGCCCCGCCGCCGGGGTGCGGGTCTGGGACCGCGGGGCCGGACCGGGGCACGGCGGCCGCTTGGAGCTGTCCGTGGTGCTGGATCTGCCCTGCCGGTGCGCACGAAGGCGCCGCAGCCCGCGGTGGGGCCGGGGAGCGCCTGCCTCCCCCCCGCCTGGCTGCGCTCGGCTTCTCCCGCCCCGCAGGAATAGCTCGGGAAGCTCCCGGGGGAAGCGGGTATTATTTTCAGGCTGTAATTAAGGCTTCCTGCGCTACCCGGCAGGCAGAACGTTGCGCGTCCAGAACGGGCAGAGCCAGCGCCGGGGGACCTCGGGGAGGTGACACGGGGAGGGAGCTGGGGGCAGCCATGCGGTGCTGGAAGGACATCGAACGGGTAGCGCGGAGCAGCGGCGGCTTCTTAATAAACTCACAGGGAAAAAAAGAGGCGCACCTGCTCACCGTTCTTTGTAATCACAAGCACAGGATATTGAGCCGGCAAACCACCGCCTCCCACCTGTTCTCCTGCAACACAAACAGGTGTTTCCCTATGCCCGTCGCCTTTTCTCTGCTGTGGCCTTTGTTTCCCTGCTGCCGTGTGTCATCCTCTACATTCATCAGAGGAGGGGCACAGTCTGCTGGGTATGTGGGTACACTCCTGGACTAATTTAACTTAATCTCAGTGGAATCATTCCAGATTTACACAACAGCAAATGATGCCTGAAAATATAATTTATATATACGTAAATTGTATTTAGAAGTCTGCATAGTGATTGACTGCATACTAATTACAAAGCCTCAGCTATATTAAGTGATCTGTAATCAGGTACATTATCAATTTTAGGAAGTGAGTGTTGCTTATTTACAGAAGCAAATGTTTTAATCTCTGTACTCAGAGGTATGAACCAAACGAATAACAGCCAACTATTATTTATAATCGTACTATTTGGAGATGTACAACATTTTTGTGACTCTGATTAACACTAGAGAATAAAATTCTTGCAATATTTTTACTCACTTTTTATGTCATTTGGACAGTGGATGAGGTTGCAGGTTGAATTTTTCTCTTTCTGCTCTTTCTCTTGACCAATAAGATATATTGTGCTTAAGATATATTCAAGTTCCCCAAAACAGCAGTAGAACTAGTGTACACAAAGTGAGAGGAGCATATTTATTTTAGCACTTTATACAACACCTAACATGTATTCAAGTCATAATGGCCAGCACTGACTTCATTCTCATTTTCACATTAAAAAATGGAACTTTGGTGTTTCTGTAACAGCAACAGAAATCACAATAAAATTGTGACCTGTACTGAACAACCAGTGTTTGTTTCTACTGTTCACCGGTTAGTAGCAAACTAGATCAACTACAGCCCAGTAGAGTCCAGTGCTTTAGGTGCCTGGCTGGAAAGAAAAAAAAAAAAGATAACAAGATAAAAAGTATTTTAAGAATTCAAATCTCACTGAAGCCCCATCTCTTCATGTTGAGAGGCACACTATGCTTGCCTGAAAGCTGAAACAGCAGGGGCCAGAACTCCATGACTTTGGAAGATCTTTTCTGTTCTGTCTCCTGACAGTAACTTGAAGTTTGATGTTGATTATGTGAATATACATTAAACAGAATCCACATTTTTTCCCCACCTTGGTTGATTTAGAACCTGATCAAGCTAACAGTCAAAACAAGATAACTGCTGCTGAAGGACAGGATCTGAGATGTGTTTTTTAGCAGGGGATGAATTCACAAGAATTATGGGATGTAATAACTACAGGAGCAATAAGTGGCATCAGAAAACCTTTCATCTCAGTAATTTACACCCCTGCAGTCTTGTAGGTGATCTGTTGCTCCTGGAGTGCTTAATACTCATTGTACGTAATGCTTTATAAATGTCTGTTCTAGCAAGCCAATACTGAGAGAAGTGCAAGAGGAAAATAAATTAAAACTGGACAATTTACCACTAAGACAGAGAAAATAATGTGAAATAATTTGCATTCGATTGGGAAAACATGCATGCAAATGGAAAAGTTTGAATTCATCATAATTGTGCCTCTCTAGTGTGATGAAAGAAATGGAGAATGCCATGGAGATATATGTTTTATCTATAACGTTGTGCAGTTGCCAGCTCTGCAGGAGAACAAAATACCGGGGGAGGGTGTCTCCGGAGCTAAAATCCATCCAGCAGGACTGATCCCCTGTCCTCTGCCCCCTTGTGACATTGCCCCTCGTGGTACCATTCTTGCCACAGCCCAGCAATAGCTCCCCAGTGAATGCTGCTGCTCTGCAGCAAAATTATATATGATGTTTCCTGGCCTCAAGAATAGCAGCTGATTTTGAAATAGTGATTTCAAGGTTTTTACTGGTGTTTTAACTACTTCCTTCTCAAGGTCCTTAAGAAAATTTAGAGAAATATGTGCCTGGAGGCATGTTATTGATCTGTTTCAACATCTTGGCATTTAGCAATTAAACCTCTTATTGTTAGAAAAAGATAACTCTGGGGAAATGGCTCTAATCATATTTCCCATCATATTTTTGGTGAAAAAAAATATAAAGGACACAAACAATTTTGGTCCAGCATTCTTACCATCCTTGACTATGCCTTTGACTCTGATGCTCCAGGAGACTCTCCCTAAGAGAAATGTCTTCTTTCAGCTTGAATATCTTCAACCGTATGTTGTTACTTTTCAAAGTCCTGTGTTTTCTGTTTAATTATTGTTGTGATTCTACACTTTGCCTTCTTGTAGACAGAAGTTTACTAGTGCATTCCCATTTGAATAAATACTTTGTACTGGAGAAATATACTGCTAAGTCTTAATAGTTCTTGAGTCTTCCCTTCCCTTCCCTTCCCTTCCCTTCCCTTCCCTTCCCTTCCCTTCCCCTCCCTTTTCCCCCAATTGTTCCAGCTAGCATCTATGTTGCTTTTACCATGTATATCCTGTGTGCCTGTCATATAGTGGTTCACCTATGCTATATATGCTTCCGATTTTAAATAAGGCTGGGACTGTCTTCAGAGATGTCGAATGAAATACTGAAACTTCGTTTCAAATCCCATTTTCTGCTAAGGTGGCCACTGTGATTCTTTGACAGATGTATGCCTCTTAACCAGCACCTTGTTTTTTATCACTCTTGTTTCCTTGCCTTTTTTTTTCTGTTTAATGTCCTTCCAAAATTTCAAGTTCTAGCTTGCCTTCTTGTTTTATTCCTTCATGATAATAGTGATCACCTATTAGATTATGAGTAGCTGGGCTTTAGGCACAGGCAAAGTATGCAGTTGCCTGGGACAACAGACTGCCAAATTACCTCTGTTGGAGAAGATAGAAATCAGCTGTTTGAACATCATGAGCAGCCAAACAGCAAATCTCTGCTGATGCTACCGAGAGAGGCACAGAGTAGGTGTGGTGGCAGATGCTGCTGTCAGAGAGGACTCCTTCCAGCAGTAACTTGTCTCTGCTGGTGCTGCGCTGATGGCCCAGGACCAGTAAGTCTTTCCTAATCCTACAGCCACACAGTTGCCTACATAGCAAAATGGGAATACTTCATTATCATTGTTACAAAACTCAACTTGAATTAGGTCTGATTGGGGTTACTTTGTGTTTCACTTTTGCTCTCTAAAAAAAATGTCTCCTGTTTCTGGCAAGATCACTGATGTTGATGAGATTGCACAGATGTGATTATTGTATTTGGCCTTAAGGTTTGCTTCTTCATTGTGACTGCATATGGGTCTTCTTAGTATTCAGGACTTCAGATACCTCAATAGGAGAAAGGATATCAAGATTTCAGTGTCACAAAAGGACAAAAGAAATGTCCACACCAAATTATGGTCTAAAAAGTTATTCCAAACACTAGTGTTAATTTTACAGCTAGTAAGAGCAGCACAAACACCAGTTATGTTATGCTTACTTTGGATTTTGTTCAATGTATATTTTACACGTCATTCTTTCTGAGGGACTGTACTTTGATGACAAGAATATGAATTATAAATGCAAAATATAAAATAGTAGAAATTCTGTGAGCTAAATTTCCTAGGCTGATGAAGGTGATGTCACATGGCAAAATAGTAAGACATCAGGCAACTTAACTTTTTCTGGAAGGATTCATAAGAAGTTAAGTTTGTTGTTCTACAGTATATGTTGCTGTTATGACCTGCTATGTTACAATACGTAGGGATTCAAAACCTCATGACTTGGGATCATTTTGGAAGTAATAAGTACAGGTCATGAAAACAGAATTACAAAAAGCATCAATATATTCATCTTCTTGATGCCCTGCTGGTGGATCATTCCCCTCAGTATATTTGCGTTTGTATTATTCATTTAGGATTTAAATTATTCAAGCAATGAGGCTTCCACTTCTTCCTCTGAGACACTCTTTCAATATCTCTCTGTCTCACCACAGGGTTTCATTCCCTCATATTAAGCCACAGTCTTGGTGCGGGCTCTTTCTTTGGGTGTTTACATTATTTAGATTCTCATCTTGTTTCCCTGAGTTCGTGGCCAGTAATGGGTGCCTTGGACTGTGCTGTGCTGACTCCCCCTGGCCAATTAAGAATGACAGAAGTGACCCCAGCATGTGCTGTGCCTCTCAAAGATTTTCTAGATAGATTACACTGCCATGTCCATCATTCTGGCAGTCATCATTCCAGAAAGAACGTTGATAATAATTAGGCAAGACATGAAACATACTTGTATTAATTTATTCTTTTCCTTATACTACATATAGATGAATTTTAGTGGTTTACAAAAGCAGTACCCTGATCCATATATTTGTGAGCAATTCTGTACCACGGGAAACGTCACTGGAGATAAATACATCCACTCTCTGTAATCTGTGTTCCATCATAACAGAAATTTAGGGATGACATTTTAAAATAATACTCCATGTAAGAACTATTGTGGCTAGCTCACATATCTTAACTTTGATCTCTTCAGAAGTGTATTCCTAACAAATATGGAGTGAACTGGAAAAAGGAGCAAATTCTTTGCTATAGCATGAAAAAAGTAAATTATTGTCTGTGAGTTTTACATTTAATTGGATCCATATAGTTCTAAAACTAATTCTCTTTGTACCCAAGTTCCCACTGCCTCCTCCACAGTGTATTCAGACATTAAATGATAGGAGTGCTCTCCATCAGGTGGAGTTTAATACTCAGCTTCTCCCTTGAGTAAACTGTGCAGTTAGGATTTCTTCTTCTACATCTGCAAATTCTGCTTGTGTTTTTGTCAATAATGATCAAGAAGTGCACCTTACATTTGGAGCAGGTTTATGGTGATTCCTGGCTCTAATCTTAATGCCAGTGAAAGGTAGCTGAGTGGCACAGAGCTTCCTGAGGTTGCAACCTTTCTGGTTTTGTTGAAGTTCCTCCTAGTTCAATGGCAGCAGGCTTCCAGAGCATGTGTCCTCAGAAAAAAACCATGAGGTGAGCTAGCCTGAACTACCATCTTCAGGGTGTGTAGCTCCAGCACGTTCTCTGCAGGCACAATTTCCTTTCACAGAGAATTTCAAACTGTTTCATTTCTAAGCAATAATAAATAAAAAATGTGCCATATCAAAATATTTCACAAGATGGAATCACCGTTCTCAACCAGTTCTGTAGACATAGTACCTCCCTCCTGCTGGGGCTGATGCCAGAGAGGTCACACAAAGAAGGTTATTTCTATTCCTCAGCCTTTTTCCTCTGATCAGGCCGTGGCAGAAGAATTCCTGCTCTGATAGGATTTCCATATGCTTAGCAAGCAGTAGGCAGCCAGAGCTCCTCTTTCCCTTTCCTCTGCCCTGCAGCAATGGAGAGGGTTACAGCTGTAGGGGCGAAAGGGACGGCAGCTTCTCTGAAGGAGGTTCCTTCATGTTAGACATTTTTCCCTAGAGTGCCCAAGGGACAGCGAGACCTTTTATATCATTTGGACGATATCACATTGGATGTGTTTTCAATCAGTAATCATATATAAATTTCTTCCCACAGCAGGTTGACTTTAAGATCAATAAGATGTAGTTTTGAAGCATATAAAGAGGTTCCTTTTGGGCACCAGTGTCCTAGCAGTAATAAATAAACTTATCAGGGTGGGGTTTTTTTAGTAGATAAATATGGTTTTTTCTGTCTTCCTTTCCTTGGGCTGATCGGTTATAATTTTGGATAAATTTTATTCCCTTCTACATAGAATACCTTGTGCTAACATTTCCCATTGTTTTCAGCTTTCTGTCTCCCCTGCCTGACTTTTATCTACTGATTATAGTTACTTATTTGTGGTTTTCAGTCTCAAAGACAGAGGAAGAGAGAGAACAGGTAGATGGAAGTGCAAATGGATAGGAAATTAACTGTCTTGTATGAAGAAGAGAGGCAGAGAGACAGATTTACAATCCAGGATCAAAGTGTACAAGAGAGGAGGCTGGAAGTGGACCACAATTACAACTTGCAGTGGACTTTAGTAGCCAAAATTAAATAAAAATTCAAATAGTTTAGGGGAAAAAAAATTACTTATACCAACTCTAACTACAGTTTCAGATGTTTAGTCCAGCTGAAGTGTTTCCTGAGAATGATGTTTCCACTATTACTGAGAATGGTTCTTATACAGCCCCAAAGACCTTCTAGACCTCAGTCAAGAGCAGTAACCTTGATATATTTGGATACAGTGTCCTAGAATGCAGCACAGCAAATAAATTCCTATTTCACTCAGAAGAAAAAAGCCCACCCAAATAGTATGAGCCTTTAGTGCCAATGGCTCTGTATTGGCTTGATGAGGTGATATTTTTTTTCCTAAACAACTTAGTAGTAGTACATTGCGTTTCTATGTTAATCAGAAAGCCCCAGCAAGCAGAGTATGCTTTTTCATTTTTAGTGTCCTATACCTTTACTCTTTCTGCATTCTGTTAACATACTTTAACACAGTTACTTCATCTAAATAAGGTAACTGCAGTTTCTACACTGCGCTCACTTAGTCATTAACAATTTTATTATTAGCATATTCTGGCACTCGGTTCTGTAGGCAAAGCTTTCTCCACCTGGCGTGAATATTTTCTCCTTACAACTGTATTTTTCCACATTTAATTTTTCAGTATTATTCTCACAGTAATAATATTTCCCTGTAACCGTGTTGAGTCCAGAATTGCATAGGATAATTATTCCTGACACCGTGCTTATCAGTGCTGTTGTTCACACTGCTGTCAACAATAATCTGCAAATACCAGGTCGCATATTTCTCTTTCAGTGTTCCCACATTTCTTTCATAATATCATAGCATGAGATCATGGCCAATTATATTACAAAAATTGGTGTCTGACTAATTTATTTGAAGAGGTACCCATTTTCTGAAACATTTTCCACCACAAAGGTAGTGCATCAGCTGATCTACTGTCTCTGCAGATAAAATACATCCACAGAGGCCAGGGGCCTGACTGAAGCTAGCATCTCCAGAATTATACTGATGCAGCTGCAAATAGATGACTAGATTTTTTGTCAGTGCTAAGGACTGTATTCAATAAGCCTGCTGAAGCCAATATGAACTGCAGGTACTTGGCAAGTGAGCGTTTTACTCATAATCTACGATGACAGAAAGAGATACTCACATGACATATGTTGTTTAGTGAACAGGTCTTTTGCTGCCTAAGATAGAATTTATTTAAATAATCTCTCCTGGATTTCCTGTGTCTGCCATTATGTCTGTTTCATTCCAATACAAGTAAGACATACACTGTCTGTCTCCCCCTCCTAGTTTTTCCAGCACTTGTCTACCATCCAGTACAAGTTGTTTGGCAGAGCAAATAACAATTTTTGATGAAAGTCAGCTTTTCTGCCTATAAAGAGTAATACAAGCACTGTTATACCCCCAAAAATATATTTAGAAATAAAGTTTCCTCATCATTAGACATTCATTTATTTTGCATCTTTTCTACTTATCATTCTTTGTTAAGTTGTTTAAGAGAGGTGCGTATTAGATGATATTAGACATATAAATTATGTTTATGATAATTATAATTTTTCCTATTTATGTACTACTTATTTTCACAGTATAATAGTCAAACTATTCTGGTCTGGTCTCTGAAAGAGGAAGTCTTCTATACATTCTGTAGCACCCAAAGCACTCAGAAACTATGCTTCAGCTTGGTCATCAGGCTATTCACAGGAGTTTGAAAGCCTAGTTTCACACCTCTTGGAAAAAAAGATCAATGTAAAGATACACTAGTTAATTTTTATGCCATCTGAGCTAGATAACAATTTACCCATTTTCCTCTTGTGCTGGGTCAATAGCTGCAGAGAAAGCACATCTGGGATTTGAAAGAAACACCATGTTCTTGCCCAGAGAAGCTGTACAGCCCCCTTCCTTGGAAATTCTTGAGACTGGACTGGATCAAGCACTAAACAGCCTGGTTGGGCAGGTTGGGCTTTGGGCTGCTTTGGGCAGAAAGTTGCATTAGATACCTCCTGAGACTGCTCACAACTGTATCATCGTATGATCCTATGATGGCGTGTTTGATATTTTCAAGACATGCTGCGATGTGATTTCTGATTATCCAGAATGTGCAGACAAGGTATAGATTCTGCTGCTTGTACTTTCTATCTATAATATCTATGCACTGGCCTCGCGTGGCTCCCTGGAACACGTGGACCCATTTATATCATTAACTGAAATTATCAATGTCATGGATATAATTCCAGAGGCTTGAGATGTTCCGTAAGTAATACATTATGGATTGACATTTTAAAAAGCTGTCATACACAGGTATACTAGCAGGATACTTGTCTGTGATATCTGAAGCCTTTTGATACTAAACATTAAATATAAAACCACAGCTTTTGCTCGTACCCTTTGTCTCTCTTTCTTAACTATCCACACACACGTCTCATTCTCTTGGCTCTCAGATCTCCTTTGTGTCAGCACTGCTTCTCACTAATGGGAGTTAGATGTTTTTACACTATTATTCATTAATCTGCCATGAAGTATTTCCAGTTCTGTAATTCTTTCCTTACATTCAGGGATGATTATTTCTTCCATAGCTCTCTTGTGCTAGCATAACACAGGAACTTTCCTGATCCTTCACACAGGTGGAAATAGAATCATTTCTTGGTTACCAGTTTTCCCTCTTCCTTTTTGTTGGGTCCCTCTGTCCTCAGCACTGACATGTTTTCCTTTCCAGTATTCATGTGAGCAGGGCAATTTGAATAACTGCTATAGAGATAAAGAAACAAGAAGTTTGATTTAATTTTGTTTTAATTCTATTAAGTGAGATGTAATTCGAGGGGGAGTAGTAGAATCACCATGCAGATGGCAAGTGTTAGGCAGATCTTATTACCTAGAACAATTAAGCACTGTCTGCCTTCTATAGTTTTAATTGGCCTTCCCCCAACTTAGAGTAAAATCATTATGATGCTGCTCTTGGTGAATTCTGACAAAGGACAATAAACTAGCTCGCTTTTAGTTCAGCTTCTATGGCAGGCAGTGAAGGGGGGTGCACCAGCCAATGCTCAAAGGAGCCGGGTCTGTGGACAAGTGATGGTCCAAGTGTGTTCCTCATAATAATCTGAGTTGGAATAGCCATGTTTAAAAGACTAAATAGTCATAAGGAAACTATTTATTCATATCAGTTCTCATGAGCTATCTTAAGATCCAGTTTCTGTCATCTAGCACCTTCTGCGATGAACGTCTCATTTGTGTCACTTGCTTTGGACCTGATTAATCTCAGGACTGTGTTTTGTATGTTATGGTCTCTCCTGTTGCTCTTCTAGTGAACATTTTACTGTCAGGAAGAACCCCTGAAAGTGAAAAAGGAAAGGAAAAGGAAGACAAGAATTATCAATTTTCTGTTTTATATCAATATTGATAGGCTTACAGCTGCTGCTGCTGGAATACACATACTTTCTTGGATAAATTTCAGACAAGCCAATGAATACCAGCTTGTAGAACATACCTGCTTAGCCAAGAAAATTACATCTATTTTTTTATCCCACAAGAAACTGGACAGCTGTGGGTCTTGGGAAACTCGATCAATTTATGAAGCTAAGCATGTATACAGTACTGAAACCCCTCCAAAATAGTTCACATTTGAGACAGTTCATGACACATGATAATCCACAAGTGGAGCCCTGGCTACAGTTCCACCTGCTTTCCTATGTGAAAATACCCCAGGAAGGATGTATTGTACTACATGACCATCACTGCCAAACGTCACATCTGGTTCAAACCAAAATACCTTATTTGAGAACATGAAAGGAAAATAAATTACATTAAGAGAGAAAATAATAATTATTTTTGCCTGAAAGTACAATGAGTTAAAAATATATATAGCATTGTGTATAATCAGTGTTATCAATAATTATATTTTACTTCTTATTTAGTTTTAAATCTTTTAAATCGCTGGATAAATAACAAATTGGCAACAACCTCTGTGTTTAGTGATTAAAAGACATTTTTGACATCTGCTGTCTTTAACACTTACTAACCAAACAATTTACTTTACCTTCCTTTGTACTCTCTATGCTATGTTATGTCTCTACAGTTTCTATGTTTCATATGTAAACCACATGTGATGGGCAGCTGGGATTCAGATATGTAGTTTTAGGACATTCTTCAATGGTAGGAAATTTTTGAAATATATCAAAAGATTCAGTCTTTAATGATTACTTTTTTTCCTTTGTTTCTATTAGCTAAACTGTTGTGAGTTTGATTCAGTAAAACAAGAAAATTATGGGGCTGGAGCTTCCTAAAAGAACAGGAAAGACATGTACTTTTTTCAGGGGATCTTAACCTATTATAAATCTCTCCAGAACTCTTAACTTCATATGGATAAATATTCCTCTTCTCCCCTTTTTCCCACAGGTTTGATATGTCAGTCAGGCTTGTGTTCGTGTAGCCTTTTGCAGACTGTGTTTATTTTTAGATGGGAGGTATTTACATTATTTTCTTGATACCAATTTTTTGTCATTCTTTTTCTTAAACACTATCCTGCTTTTAAAATATATATATTAGTGTAACTCTTACTTCCCTCCTAACAAAATTCTCATCAGACTTGTGCTTCAGGCAGAATAATGCCTAAAACATGAGCAGCACACAGTAGACTTCCCTGCAAACTGCTGCTACTAAAACATTTCAACATAGAAATTCATCAGCTTTAAAACTCACATTGCTCTCCCACTTCTAGTAATTTTTAGGAGACTCCATTTACATTATTTTTCTCTAGGGAGCTCTGAATTAAGAACAATTCCACTGAAGTCAATACTGCCATATAGTGCAGATTAGGGTCATAAAGGGGAACAATTGCTGCCTGATCCTCTGGTGAAATGAAAAGGTGCGTCTTGAGATTGCATATTAACTGGTTAATACATATCCAAGTTAATAAAAAGATACCAAAAAATGTTTTCTTTTCACCTACAGAAATAATTAGGCATTTGGGTTTACACAAAGTAAGTTTTCTGACATCTAGCACAGTTTTTAAAAACTTTACCTTGTAATAGTAAAGGATCAGCCACTTTTACCAGGGATCTTGGCGGCAATGTTTAGGTACCTATTTGTTAGGTGCTGAGCAAATGTAATGAAATAATTCCCTGTTCTGAAGAAATTCTATTTCTGTTTTGAAATGAGACAGAGCAAAAAGTGAAAGAACCCACCTGAGATGGCAACAAGAGGCTGACAAAAATGCCTAATAAGAGCTGAAATTTCTATTTTGCTTTGCTTTTTTATAAATTAACTGCACATTCAACCTGCTGTTATTGTGATATTGTGTTTTGCAATTACTTGAAACAAATAAGCAGGTTATTAAGACCAGCCACAGTCCTTCACCTTGGTAGCCCGAATATGAACATTAGAATTAGATCCAGATGTCTGCCTCATGGACAGTACTTTCTGTGTAAATTCTACCTACTTTTGGTCATACAATCATATGGTTATTCAGTGTCCCTGTGATCACAATGTCACTATTATATTTGTATTTACATTCAAGCTAGCTATGTTATAAAAGCAAAAAAATCTGCAAGTTATACAGTAATTAATCCTTGAATGACAGCTGACCTATAATTACGATCACAGGAACAAGTAATCTACAAGAATGGAATTACTCTGGGCTGTGTTCATCAGAAATCATCCATGGTCACGGATCATGGCTCAGCCCGGCTGTTCGTTGGAGCTTGTCCAGCTTTGCATGTTCTCCCCTCGCGTTTTGTACACACTCGTGCGCTAAGCGTGTTCACCTGGCCACAGCAAACATTTCTATCCCCCTTC
The DNA here is from genome assembly GCA_013400615.1 of Syrrhaptes paradoxus. Lineage (NCBI taxonomy): Eukaryota > Metazoa > Chordata > Aves > Pterocliformes > Pteroclidae > Syrrhaptes > Syrrhaptes paradoxus. The sequence continues at coordinate 363,293 of VZTO01023064.1, read as the reverse complement.
TAAACCTTTGCCCAAGTCAACAGGCCCTAATATGTCCTACTGACAGAATAATTAATCCATCTCAAGGACAGGTTATGAACTCCAGTTGATATTAGATACCCATGTGCATGGTATGTATACACACACCTACCGCGTACCCTGCACGCTGTGATAGCCTGTGTATGTCTGTAGTACTTGCATTCAATGTACTGTAGTGTAACTGTTGGGACAAATTCGAGTTTTCTCCTCAGTATATACCTATTCTTTCAAACATGGTAGTTCTGGCTTGAGAAGTCATAGAAACGGGTGATTTCTCTTGATTTGCAGACAAGAAAGATTGTAAGGAACATAAATATTCTCCTGCTTTGTTTCACTACTCTTGTTCATAACTAATCATAGGAGCTTCCACTGGCCATGAAGGCTATTGGCTGCATCAGTTCATCCCTTTGCTGATTTTTTTCACTTTTTAAAATTAAAATAAACTGTTCATTTTTATTTAAGTGCTACTCCCAGATATTTCATGTAGATTACACTAAAAATTCCCAGCGAGTCCTACAGACTCCCATACCCAAATTTAACTATAAATAACCTGGACTTAAATCATAACTTGTAGTGTAATATGTGCATAAATCTTGACAGGTCTGCACCCTAAATACAATCTCTTACAACAGTAAAATAGAATCTCTAAGCTCTTAAAATAATGTGACGGCTACATAGTTTAAATCAATCAATCAAAAATATCAGGAAACAGAATATGAAGTTTTATCAGAGAAATTTAATCACACTCCAGTTATTTTACAATAATAATTGCACTTTGCATGTATTTTATGGTAAGTCACCATTTAACAAGTTAATAGCTGTGGTCCAGTGTGACGGTTGCATTTCGAGATTCATATGTTCATTCTTTCATTTCTTTGGATGAGAATTTGCCTTGGAAGAAAAGGAAGTTTCCTTCACTCTCTGGTTTTGATACCAGCTCATGCTTGATTAATGTACTGCTATACTGTAACCAGTGTAGCTACAGACATGCACCCAACAAGTTTAACTGAGCTTTGTTTTTCTAACAGAGAACTTGAGAACCAACTGGGAGAATAAGAAAGTGGGAAAGAAAAGAGAGACAAAAGAAGTGTGATAGCAGGAACACCAGCGTTGACTTCCTAGGATTCTACTTGAGTTAGATTCTTGTCGAGCTCAACAATGCATGGAAGATCCTTGTCTGCTCAAGATACAGCAAGGACGGTAGGGGTTAGATCCACAGTGCCCACAGCATTCCTGGAGGCAAGCAATACGGTCAGACAGCAGAGCTGGGTTGAAGTGCAGCTTTGGAGTCACACCTGCAGAGTTGTAGAGATTTAATTTAAATGACACCGCCAGGATTTCCTTGAATTTTAAACTCAGCCTTATTAAACCAACAGATGTGCTGAGTTATGTTCAGGTACATTGACTCTCCTGAGAAGAGAGAACATGTACCTTCAACATTGTTTTTGAATCCTCATCTTTAAATAGAAATACTATTGATGGAGGGGAAAGCTGCTATCAGATTGCTATGCTGTTGCTATAATCTATTTACTGTAAAATGGAAAATGACCCAGGGAAATAAATGTGCTATGCAAGTCTGGATAAGAAAGGTGAACTAGAAAATGTTTATTTAGAGAGAGTTTTCCTGCATCTGTGTCACAGATTTTAAAAGATCTGAAACATGACTGCACTTTGGAGCTACCACTTGCCTGTGCTGTCCTTGCTAATGTGATGGGAATCCCAAAGAGCATGCTGACCAAAATCCTTGCATGTTTACATTGTGTCTGCTGGGTGTTCGCATTCTTAAATGGCATGGACCCAGAAACCTAAAAAGAAACCAAGGGGTGATAATTTCACATTTTGGAATGAAGTGCGCAGGATCTGCACTTAAAAGCAAGGCTGTTGCCAATTCAGACAGTCACTAACAAAAAATATCAGAAATGAACAGGAGTGAATAAATAGCAAATGTGAAGAATTTCATTTTTATGTTAATCTTGCTGGTGAATAAACTCACTAAATAAACAGCAGAAACAAGGGTACTGCTGTGGGGAGTCTGAATATTTTAGATGTCATGTGATTATTCTTATTATTTAAGTTGTCAAGGACAAAAAAAAAAAAAAAGCAAACCACAAGCTTGTAGGGCTAGCCAGTTTATTTCCACCACTTGGTTGAATGAGCATAAATTAAAACTTTCAGGTACTTGTCGCCGTGTATTTCTGTATGATCCAGACTTCTCTCCTTTTAATGTCAGTACTGCCTTGGTTTTTGCTTCATATCAGCATAGAGCAAACTGGAAAACAATTTATTTTTTTTTTTTTTTTATTTCTGAATATACAGATCATTTGGGAGTTAAATCAGTAAGAACTTGAAAATTATTTGTAAGATATAGCTATATGTTACTGTGTAAAGAGCCTATGAAAATGCAATTCTGTGGCATCAATCACATTTTATTCTATAAACATTCTTAAATAAATGGTTTGAATACTCAATTTTCAATTAGAAGAAGGATTTTCAGCTAAGTCATGCTAACCACTACAAAAATGCATTACATAGCAAAGTGCTGTATGAACAAGACACTCCTTACAGGTGCATACTCCCTAAATGTAATCTAAATTTTGTTGTAGTGATGCAACATTAAACAGGAAATTTTTATCTGACCTGTAGTATTAAATATTAGCTAACATTAGGATAAAAATGTAGGCAAAATAAATAGACTTCAATTTTGATCATGAAATGAATGTGGAGTAATTGAAGAACGGCGCAGTTCGACTATTTCACACAAAGGAGCCACAGAAACACTGGTTAAAAATAGACAAAACGGGAATTCCCTGGGTATGTGAAAAGAATATGGGGAAAAAATAATACAAATTGCTGGAAGGAACATCATGCACATGGGTAAACAAATTAAGTGAGTTTTTGTATCAATCTGGCTTAAGTTCTGAGCAATTCCGTGTCAGTCAGTGGTGTCAGATGCTGCTGAAATGTCCGGGACCGTAACAATCAATTGAAGGCTGTGACTGATTAGGGATTTAAAAGGATTATAAGCATTATTCATGCTTTTCTCTCTTCTATGGCCACCCAATTTGACAGAAAATCCATTTCTTAATACTTTAAATCCTTAAACTTTGTAAGAGATTTAAAGAATAATTTTATAAAGTCCATTCTTGTCTGGAATAAAAGATTACGGATGTGCTGATTTCCACAGGACTGTGCCAGTTGGTATTATCCAGATACCCGGCCCAGTTCTGCAATCCTTTCTGAAAAATAAAACTTCAGAAATGTGACCGCATGGAAGCTGATATTGACTCTGAAACAAGTCAGTCGCCTAAGATACATAAGCATACACCCCCCCACGAAACACCAGAAGACAGAAATCTGTGACCGTTATGGACACTGAAACGTAAGTAATTCCTGTCAGACCATTACAACAGTGTCTTTATTATACCCACTTTTAATTAAGGATAAGCACTTTTTTATTTTTTGCATAATCATCAAATTTGGGAACTCTCTAAGAGTATTTAAGTGTCTCATCTTTCATTAAATCAACATAAATATTTTTTTCTCATGATAGCCAAACAAAGCTTTATTACTGAATTTGATGACAGACTTATGTAGTAGCTCTGAGACTATTCCAGGTCACCACTGCCTTGGGGTGCTGACTTTAACATCTCCGCTCCAGAAGCTGACACTAATTATATTTTCTTCCAAAAAAACCTAACCCTTCCCATCTCTGTCTCCTTTGGGGGCTCTTGTGCTGCCTGCTGCTGTTTCCCTGACCCCTGAGCTGCTGCAGCTGCTTGGGTGAAGCGTTAGAACTAGAAATGTTTGTTTACTCCCCCTATTCCTCAAAAAATTAAGGTTTGTATTCTTCTAGAAGGAGTGAAAATGCTCATGCATTCATGGGAAACGATGATGTCTTTCTGCCTTTAGCATTCCAACAAGGCAAAAAGGTGCTGCCAGGGTTAGGAACTGAAAATACAGCACAGAATATCCTGAGTTAATTCAGCCTAGCTCTGATTATTTTAGGCTTGAAAACAGATTTTAGGACGTTCTCTTTGAAGATCTGAATATAAGATAACAACACTGCTGGTTGGAAAACACCCATTAAACACCTTAGAGCAGAGAAAGTGAATAAACCATCAGACAGAAAGCAGTTAGATCAGGTTTCTGGGGTTTTTTTTTTGCCTTGCAAGGTGTGCTTACAAGAGGTATGTTCAATAGGAATGAAGCTAGAGGAGAACTAAGGAAAGAACAGAAATCATTCTTTGTTCATGGTTAGAGAAAGTTTATTTGGATAAGAATAAAGAAGTGTGACTGGAGGTCACCTGCTCTGAACCACTACCTGACCCTGACCTCAGATAAGAAAGTGAATTAAAATCATGTCACTGTGGCACACAGAAAGAATTGTGTAACCAGATACTCACTGGCTTAGGAAAGGAAATGGGAATACTTAACATCTGCTCAGAGACATGACATGAGTTTATTGAACAAATATTTGTGGATAAATTATCTGAGATTGTTAGAAAAAGATCTTGATTCTTTTTTTGTTTGATGACTGTTACGTACACTGAGTATATGGAACATGGAAAAATTATGAATAGTTTACTCAATGACTGATGGGAGGCATAATTACAGATTATATTAATGGACGTTTTTTATTTGACTAGCTCTGATAATAATGAATAATCTTTCAGAAATCTTGGTTATCACTAACATAGAATAAACAATTTGTAACCATGAAACAAAACCAATAATGTGTATAGATGTAAAACCCAAGATATCTGGTTTCTAATCCAAAGAAGTCTACGATTCTTTTTTCTTGCCTCTTTTCTCATAGGGCACTAGCTCAGACAATGTGTGTTTTATGCAGAATCTTATATCTGTCATGAGGTGCATGATGATACCGTGAACACAAAGACCTAAGAGTCGCCAGAATTAATGCAAATTTATGTAGGATATTCAAAACTCATTAGGAAACACATTTATCCAGCAATAAAGAAATATGGACATGTCATGTACTTATGATGACAACAATCTTCCTGAAGAGACAGATTGCTCTCCAGGCAGAAGTTTACGTTCTCATTGCCTTGGGACTTCCCTAACTCCGACTGCACCGGCCCTCGGAGCACAGGAGCATCCGAGCTGAGCTTCTGCAGCCGTAGCTGCTCCGGTGCCTCCCATCCAGCTTGCTCTTTTTTATTGTACTTCAAGAATGAAGGAGGGGTAATGATGGCATTTAACCATCTGATGTTTTGTTGGGAAATCTTTATTTCTTAATTGCATGGCAGAGCAGAAAACAGCAGTTTGTAGGCACCGACCTCCTGTCAATACTGAAAAAAAAAAAATGTGATGAGGGCAAGGAACAGGCTGTGTTCACTCCTTTTTATGTAACATATCTCTAGTGTGCACTTAGTGTAGTCTGCCAGTCATCTCTGTGTCAAATCTTCTGCCTTTAAGGAGGAGACTGCTTAGTGCAACCCCTGCCTTTAGCAGGAGAAAGGTGCCATGCAATGGATGAAGGAGATGCAGCCCTCACGCCTAAACTTTTCCAATAGAGCACACACAGTGTGTAACGTGGGGGGCTGGCTGTGCTGCTGTGCACGTTCCCATTCCTCTTGCAGTTGTGTCCAGGCCTCTTAAGATGTTGTCTCTGGATCTGACAGATCTGCATTTGGCTGTCTGCAGCCAGGGGAGCCAAAACACAGTGGATCTCTGCTTCCTATTAGTAAAATTAATGTGTTTAGAAAGTAAAGAGGTATTCAGAGATCCCAGATAAAAGGGTTATGCAAATCCTAGAGATGATATTTTTTTTTCTGAAAGCTTGGTAATTAGCTGGAAAATTAATACAGTATTTTTCAAGTGAAATGCTCCCTGTCTGCAAGTGAATGTCTCTTGTCTTCAGTGATTCCGACGTCACAAAATGCTATCCTTAACATTGCTTAGTAAACTATTAATATATATATATAGTAATATACAAGGACAGAGAATCAACATTTTGGACTATAATTATTCAAAGGTTTTTAAAGCCTTTGCTGTGCTGAGAGTAAATAGAAACTTCCAAACGCTCCTGTGCAGTATTCACCAGGTTCCCCAGATCTCTCTGAAAGGGAAGCAATTTTCATTTGAATAGTTTATCATCAGAGTCAGGGTGAACTTTACATCTGAAATGCAAACTGATTGCAGCTTGCCCATCTCCAAGCATTCAAAAAGACTAAGCCAGGATCCAAAAAAAAAAGGTGAGTTTGGCTTAAAAAAAAGAGAAATTAAGAGAAAAATAACTTTTTTATTTGTTTATCTTTTTGAAGTCTGCACAATGAACTTTTCACTACTCGTATGTTTAACTACATTTACCTGTCAAAATGCATCTGGTGTTCTGACATTTTAAAGCTCTTTCCATTTCATGGAGTCCAAGATTGACCCATTTCCCATTTTTCTTTCCATTTTGTATTTTATCAATAGAGATTCCACATTTTTCCTTTTCATTTAATGAAAACCCTTGTATTTCAGTAACAAGATAAGGCTTTTAATAGATTAAGATTTTAAAAATATGTAAAATGTGTTGAAGAAAATGTAGAAAAATGAAAAGTGAAGAAGTCTTAATAACATGAATAACTTTAATTTTTTTTTTCATAAAAATGTTATTTCTTAGTCAAGATAGGTTGAGCGAAATAGGTCAGCTGAGCTTGTGTATAACGGCTGCCAATTATGTGTTTCCTTACATTCCTGTCGGTCTTTGTTTCTATATATATTAATATATTCTTCTAAAATTTATTGGCTTCTCCGGACCCACTGGCTACAGGATAACTTCCTCAATTGAAGAAGTTACCCTGAAGAAAAGAAGCACTCTCCAGAGGTAACTTTCCCTGTTCGCATGATCATTTTTCTGTCCCTTGTTTAATTGTCACATCTCTTTTCTGGAGTCAGAACCTCCAACCGTTAAGCCCTTCTGCTCCTTCATCTCGCAGAGAAATAAGGGAAATTCCACAATGAACCACACCTCAGTGACTGTGCTTTCCATGGGGTGAAGCACTGCAGAAAGGACAGAGCTTCCTGAGGTGTGGAATGTGAACTTTTGAGCAAAGCAGGTGGTCAGCCTGCAGTACCGTAAAACCTTCCCAAGGTCTGAAGAAATGTGTTTGAAGACCACGGGAGCTCCACCTTTCCTCTCCCTTGGGTCTTACACAATGGATGTTCTCTTTTAGAGCATTTGTGCTGTTCATTGTCTAGTAGGCTTTAGCACTGCTTTACAAAAAGACGTTTCCTCATTAATTTCTGTGTTAATTACTCTATTTACTTCTAACTTCAGAAGGTCCCAAGCATGGATTTATCATCCTGGATCAAATACATAAAAACTGATAATTCAGAAGTTGTTGGCATGCACACAGATGCTCCATGCTGGGTCGTGTTCCCACAGGCTTCTCTGATAATCATTAATCATACATTCAGAACAGAAAAGAGAACTTAGTTCATCGAGTGACATCAATTAGAGGAACAGATGACACACTACATCAGCCTGCCCATCAATACCATGTTTCTTCTACTTACCAGTGCCATGTTTATTCTCATTTTATACAACGGAAATGCTGAAGCTTCTGCCACTCTAGTAAGGATGCTGTTCCTCACCTGGACAGAGTTCACTCTCAAATAATTCTTACAGACATGATTTTTTTCTGATTTTCATGCTCTCTTGTACTAGGCTAAATAATTGCATTTTCCCTCTTGTTAACGCCCTTCGATATTTTGAAGCATTTATAATGTGTCCAATTAGTTGCACAATGGTAAGCCATCCAAGTGCTGGGGGAGGATCTTCTAAATGAAGATATGGGAGTGCAGGCATTGATTTTCTGTAAAAGCAGAGCACTTAACTGCACAACACTGCTCTCTCCTGGGCCGGATCCAGGAAAGGATTTAGACACCTAGGACAAAGCTGGGTAGGTACAAATTATCTAAATCCATTCGGCCACAATTTAACCTTTGTGGAACCTAAATTCGATAAGGAACTCCCTGTTCCATCTTAAAGTCCCTAAGCACCTAGGCTTGTGCTTCTGGGGATGCTCAGACCAGATAATGTCTATGTAGTAATCTTATTACTTATTTTCCTTCTAAATATGACTGGAACCCCAGAAGTAGACATTCCTTTGCTTGAATCTACTCCAAGACAGCCTCAGAGGGTTCTTTGCAGCATGCCAGAATCAGACTGCCTCTTTCTGCAGGCTTCCTTTCTCTAAGTTAAAGGAGAACATGATGCTGCTGTTCACTTTTTCTACCAGATTCTAGTGATTCATCAGCTCACAAATTAGCCTCCAAGTTTAGTTTCTCCTTCAGACACACAGCGTTTGTCTCAAAGGAAAGGGTTTTCACTGCTGTTCAGCTGCACTGTCAGGAGGGAGAGGAGAAGCCCTGGTCCCTCCGCCTGCAGCTGTGCTGCCCCATGGCCAGGAGCCCCAGGGGCTCTGGTGGAGGGGATGGTGCCACGCTGGAGCCTGCAGTGTTCCAGATGAAACCTCTACAGGTCATCCCGACCTGCTATGTGCAGAAGCCAAGGGAAGCAATGTGTGAACTTGGGGGTCTGTTATTAGTTTCAGGTACCCAAAATGTGTATTTGATATCCATGTGGTTAGCCTCTGTCCTCCAGTTAGTCTAGCTCCTTACCCATACTCTGTTTTTCTTCTGGAATAGCACAGATTTTACAAGGTAACTGTAAGGTTGAGGGAAATTCATACGAGAATCATCTTCTTTCTTTTATTTTTAAATTCTGCTCTGGATTTATATTTTTTTCCTGAACATTTCAGCTAGCATTACACATGGGTTATTTCTTTTTGAGCCTTTGATCGTATTTAGATAACTTTTTCTGGGGCATTTCTTGTCTTTGTACATCTGTCTGGTACTGAGTTTTAAGAGAATTTGAGCAGTATGTACCTGTCTGTTTTATCCCGGTATTACACTCAATATTTATGTTTGAATTATTACTCTGTCTTGTCTCAAGTGGCTGTCTTCACGGATTTCTCCTTTTCATGACATATATATATTTGAAATAGTTTTTCTTGAGACTGTTAACTTGTAATTTAAAATTTAAGCATAATTGTCTTCTCTTTGTAGCTAAACTCTTGCACTACTCTGATGTTTTTACACATATGGATAACCCTCACTTATGACTTTATCAGAATTCTTTCATGCAAGCCACTTCAGGTTGTTTTACATGTAATACATGCTGAGGTGCTTTTTAAAGGGCTTTCTAAAATCTAAATACAAATATATTAGAAATTTACATAAATTAAATCTTCTGCCTCACTTCCCTCTATTGATTTTGTAATTCTATCAAGAAGATAACCAATGCTGATAAAATACATTGTTTGCAAGCACGTGTTGGATATTTGTTTGTAAGCTAACATGCATTTTGAAAGGCGTGTTGGATATTTGATGAAAAAGACTGAACTTACACATTAGGGCTCTGTTGGGTAAAGAAGAATAGGAGCTAATTTACAAGTCTTAATTCTGATTTTGTAATACTGCTTTTACTGCAGCAAACTGCGCTATTACTTTCTCAGTGCTCATCAAACAAATATTTGGAATAAAATAGTGTCTGGGTTGTTTCAGGAAATCTGGGTTTGACTATCTACTTATTGTTACTCATGATATACGCTCATTTTCATGAACTAGGAGTAATTTTTTTTCCTTATGTAGATAACTTCAGAAGTTAAACTTAATGCTGGCAAACACCAGCATCATATTCCAATGTCTGTTTCCTTAGGATTACCTTTATTTGCTGCATTCTGGGAAGCATTCTATGTTTCACAAACACTTCCAAAGGAGCTGAGGATCAGCTGTGTGCTTTCAGACTGCAGATAGTGTATGGTGGATTAAGAACGGTTATTACTGTGAGAATGAGTTGTTGGATGTTTTGTTCCCTATGACAAAGACCCCTGCGGTGACTTCTTGTTAAATTATTATTTTTCAGTAGATAACATCAATTCGAAATCTGCATTCCAACATAGGCAGAAATTCTGCCTGTAGTGGGGGAAGAATTGAAGTTAGTTATCTCTTTTTTTTCATACTCAGTGCTTTCACTACTTGTTCTACTTTTTGTCCTTTTTCAGCCATTTTTGTTCCCATCTTAAGAAGCCTGACCCTCCTCCAGCAGGGGTCAATGAAATCTTGCCATTAACCATGAAGGAAATGAAAACCCATCCCCTCAGAAATCATTCCAACCTGTTCTTTTTTTCTCCTGCTGCTGCAGTCTGTGGTTTCAGTCTTTCATAACTCTTCTGTTTATTGTTTCAGTTTGCAACTGTTCCCTCATGTTTTGGCTCATTGATTTTGCTTCCTTGGGTCTCACAGTACCTTTACTACTCAGACACTCTGTTTTCCTTTCTGCAACGGAAACAGGCATTTTGGTGTGCAAATAGGTTGTTTGCTGGATTTGCTGCAACTGCAATCATCAGCCTTCCAACTCAGTGAGGTTAATATCCTGTGAACTCCAGCTTTAGTCTACTGCCCCTCCCTCTCATGTCCATGGCTCATGGGTGGATCACATTTTATTTGCTGGACTTATCGGTGTTTTCTTCTTCTTCTGGTAATTGTCTGACCTGCTATGACTGTTGTTTGCAGCATTTACCGACTCACAGATTTTTCTACCTACATTATATCTGCTCATTCTTACCAGCAGAGGCTTGCTGGTGGTTTGTTTGGTCAGTGCCCACACACAGACCTGTCAGTAAAAGTTCCCATATTCTAACGATGGGCACTTTGATCTTTGTAAGGTTTTCTGTTTTTTTTAGCATGCAGGGAAAAAAAACCCCTCTAAAATTAATGGTATGTTTTAAGTGATAGTATACTGGTTTTTACTACTTTTTTTTAAACAGAAAACATTGACTTTCTTTTTGTACCTCATGGCAGTCATATTTTTTTGCTACAAAAGAAAACCCTGAGGTAATTTAACAACATACAAAATCAACAAAATTTGCTTGGCATAACCCCTCCCTCCAAACTGAATTGTTTTTCAGAATTTTTTGTCTATCCTTGTACTGCAAAATGCAAAGTAAATGCCATTAGTGCTTTTACACTAATCTGTGCAATTTATGCTGAGCAGCAACAGACTTCAGCAATAAGTGGCCACATAGTGAGATGAACAGTTATATAACCACAGACACTAATTGGATTCTATTAATGAGAATTCGGGATAACAGCAGTTTTTAGCCCCAGACATAGTTAGCTTTTTATAATCTCAATTAATGCCATATACACTCTTTTTACCATGTGTCATTATTTTCCTAATCTCCAGTTCTGCTCTGCAGAATCACTGAAACAAGAAACTCTGCATTCCCCTCATTTGTCTGAGTGCCTCAGATTATGCAGCACAAATATGGATTTTTAGATGGTGACTCTGCATACGGGTAGCTGAAAAGTTGTGTCACCTTGCAGGCAGCTCTGAGAAGAAACTGTACTTTTCGGAGTCCTAATTCTTTCCGTTTTTTCCTTTCATTCCCCCTGTTCCTGTGAATAAGCATCTGTAGCCCTAGAGATGGGTGCCTGCTCATTCTGCACCTGCTCAGATTGTCTGTCTGGCCACAAGCCAGAGCAGGGCAGAGGCAAGCATCTGTTCATATTTTATTTTTCCCTGCTATCAGCTTACAGGAGGGAATAGATGGTGAGCTGGGGTAAAGCCCTGCACCAGGCTCCTGTTTTTAAGGTGTGTTTCAGCAGGACAACCCTCATTCTTCTCTAACTGGATGAGCTTGGGAACTGATCTGGGATGTTGTCAGCTCGAAAAGGACACAGCTCCAGCATCTGCTGTGGACAAACAGACACTTCTTCGCAGAAGGTGTAGGAAAGTAAAAAACACCCTAGTCCTCAAAATGTAGAGTTTTCCACCGAAAAGTGTGGCCTTGCCACGTGAGTGTGAGGCTGATCTGACCTGATTTCCTGGGCAACTGCGGTTACTGCAAATTAAGCCAGTGGGAGCTGCAGGTGCTCAGCACTTTGGAAAATCAGGTATCACAAAGCTGAACTTGCAAAAAAAAATTTTTTTAAAAGAGTATTAGTTGACCAATGTTCAGTTAAACGTCGCCAAGTGTGCTGTGTATGATCATATTTAGAGGACTTCATACCTACAGCAATCTCATACAGCGCTGCAATTAAAGGAAAGAAGTACAAGAAATTCAAGGTAATTTCTGTTACTGTGTTTTATTCCTTATTTTCTTTGAGTTACTGGGCTCTACCTGATGGGCTGAATCTTTTATCTTTAACCAAAACCTGTGACTATAGAAAATAGTTTTTACAGGAAGATTTTTGCTAGGTGAAAAGCCTGGAATTTTGGATAAAACATTTAGTATTAGGACCTTGTGGAAAGTGATGAAGCCACATTCTTGTTGCTCTTCTGAAGACTCTGAAGGAGCCTTCAGTTTACTATTACTGGTGTGTTTTCTAGCCCGGGACACATTCTCTAAGTGAGCATCCTCACTGCCCTGTGCTTCAGCACATTTCATACCAAGAAGGTTGGAAAGTTCACTAACTCTGAACTAAAGTGCTCTAAAGAGTTAGTGCTCTAACTCTTCGAGCACTTTAAATGAAGGGGGGATTTGAATGAAACAATTTGAAATATGGCTAAAAGCCTGCTTCATTGCAGAATATTTTGTGCAGTCTCCAACCCCAGAGGTTGTCACAACCAGACTGAATAAAGCCCTGAGCAACCTGGTCCGATCACACAGCTGACCCTGCTTTAAGGAGGAGATTCAACCAAAAACCTCATGAGGTCCATTCCGATCTGAATTATTCTGTGACTCAAGATTTTTACTTTTAAAAATTCTTGTGCAGCTGGAATGACAGAGGATTTGGTGGGAACAGCTTCTCTTGCTGCATTCTTCCCAGTGTGCCAGGAAGGGCTGACTTCAGGAGCTCCTGTTTTCTGAGAAGCAAGATTCCTTTGGTTTGGAAATTATTAAAGGCTGGAAGCAAGACCTAAACTATAAAAAGCTACATAAGACTTTCAGTATTATTAAAGTGCTAAAACTAAACTTTCCTTGTATTTCAGTTGTCTGTAACATGCCAATGATCCATGTTAATGCTGTATTTATTTCTCAAGAGAACTGTCTCATCTTATTACCTCTGAATATATGTATCATTTCTATTAGGTTGGTTTTTTTTATCAGAACTATCTGCAAAGCATGTAATTCATTTTATGGATGAGAGGAATTGCAGAAGAAATTACAGGAGCACTACATTACAGTTTTTAAAGATTGAACACTTTTTGAACTAAGACTCTCAGAAGCAAAACATCTGAATGCTTCTCTAAATGAAAATTCACCGTAAAAAAAAATCAAAGTGTGAATGTAAAGCTCATAAGCTACCCCATACTAACTCATTTTGCTGATTCTCTTAGTTAGCAATAAATGTGAAGTAATTACTCCACTTCTAAGAAACATCTCTAAGTTCACACCCTAGCTCTTGGCACGGAGGAGGTTATCTCACATTCACCGTGCACTGAGCGCCTACACGAGTAACTAGTGGGTTGCAAACTCCAACCTCTGATGAATGTTTCTGTATAAAAAAACTCTTGTGTGCGTTTTGGAGTATTCAGGCATGTTTTGGGGAGAAAACATGATAGGATCAGGGTAAAGGAAAGATCACAGCCACCTTAAACATATTCCAGTGGTTGTTTCCAAGGCAGGAGGCACATCTTCCTGAGGTTCAGCGTTGCTCCTGCTCCAGGTCAGCAGCGAACATGAAACACCTTGTGTGGGGAAACAGCAGAGTACTGGGAAATATTAGACTGGTTTGATCATCCAGTCCTAGTCCTCTACTGCTTCTAGTACATGCTTTTCTTCCACCCCATGTCTGTTAAACAAAGCGTTCTGGTGTCACAGATTGCTTTCTCGTGCCCTGCCACGGAAGGCTGGTGGGTTCGGACCCCCAGACCCTCTGCTGGTCCCTGGGCAGAATGAAACCTGCTCACTGTCGCAGCCCCACAAAGACCAAGAGCCACACAAAGACCCTGCAGCTCCTGCCCATGGGAAATATCTCTAACTTTTGACCCTCTCCTGGGTAACTTTAGGAGCTGCTTGACAAGATAAACAAATATATGGGTAGAATCCACGGCAACAGCAGGGGTCACTCATCAATAGGCATTTTTTCTGCATGTTCACGCAAAAGCAAATGCCACCACCAAGGACAGATTTAGCTTTCAGACTCTTGCATTCCAAATATACGCAAAGCCCTCCCAAAATATTAAAATTGATCTCACATGAGACGATACTCAGCTTACTAAACAAATCAGCAAAATTCAGCAGATTTATAGCGTCACTTCGGTTCAAAAAACTTCTCCAAACCCCCAGTGCCTGATTCAGCCTTTTTGATCCAAAAGCTGAGAGGGAATTCTCACTATAGGTTTTTTCTTACAAAATTTTCAGCACTTTCTGTCTCTCACTAAGCCAAAAATACTGAGGGAAGACTCTCTTTTGTGGCATTTTGGCACTTGTAATCAGGAACGGAACCATGATGTGCAGAAAGCTTAAAAACTCCAGGGAAAAGTTGGCTATACTTTATGAGTCTCTAAAATAAGTTATTTTTCAGGTGGAATGCTTATTGTATTCACAAAACAATTTGTCTGTTCCAGTTTCAAAATCGTATGATGGTTTGACTAGAAGAAAACAGATAAACTATAACATTTCAAAATGGATTACAAAAAAACCTGATGTTATTGAGAATTTAATGTTCGGAGGATACTTTTGCAGTTTATGCTTATGTTCAGAATTTATGAATACAAAACGATCTTTGTAATGAGTTTACAAGCTAAAAATTAAGTCTGCTTCAAGTCAACAAAGTACTTCAGTAGAGCTGACTCCAACTGTAAAACATCAAGAACCAAAAATCATTAGAATGGCTGAAAAATCAGGAAAAAATTAAGAACAAAAAAATTAGTTCTCTGTGTATGAATTCAAATTTTTGAACATTTTGTCTCTGAATATAATTTTGCTGTTTCCCTTAGCAGAGAGAGATTAATGCGAAACAAAATCAGAGGAGGGACAGGAAGGTTCCAGGTCTCAGAAGCCCCATAAAGGAAGGCATGAAAATGAGAATGGAAGGAGGATGCTTCAGGAAATGTTCAGGAGGATGAGTGAGGAAGTCATTGAGACCAGAATTCCAATATAGGGTTCAAAGTCCAGAGCCCAGAAGGCGGCAAATTTAAAAAAGTGTCTATTTGATTGTGTCAACAACTATGGGAAAAAATCAATTAATCCACATGATGGAAGTTGCAACACAAATCAGAACCTGGTCCCAAACAATAATAGCGTTATAAATGGCCATCAAAAGGTTTACTATTTAGTATTTTGGTTAATGGTGTTGTTATTAATTGTACTTATAATACATAGACCTAAAGAATTTAATATTTATGTATGAAGACAAGAGATATTCAGTCAACAAGTGGGCAGGGTACAAGCAAACAGCAAAGGCAATGCTGGTCAGGATGACTGGCAGCAGTCTTAAGACGTGAAATACTTAACCTTTGTCAACATTTTGTAGGTGTCACTGAGCAAAATTTTTGAAGGTGATTAATGAATGACTTTTGCAGATATTTACAAGTGAGAACAGGCTGTTTGGCTGTGCCAGGTGGAAGGCTTCAGCGAGGGGGATGATTGCGTATACAAATGGAAAGGGAGATGTGTGCACCGTGCAACTTGAGAGGAGAGTGGCAGACAGGTTTCCACTGTCTCTTCGAAAGACTTACAACTCCCAGCCAATGCATCTCAGATGTACAACAGCACTGGGCATCCTTCTCATGTTAGCCCATGTGATTGGTGCTTGGTCTGAACACCCACGTTAACCCCCTTTACAGCACCTTGCTGATAAGCAGCACTTGCATCACAGCATCGTCACTAATTTCGCAGCCACCCAGGGTTATCTCTGGGAATGCTTCTTTATTTTTTTATTATGTCACACTGTTCCCCCCCCTTGTGAGCTGCACTTGCAGGAGAGATACTCTGTCTTTGTGGGAGTGTAGGAAACCAGAGGTTTTCCTATGGATCACTGCACCAAATGGGTTAATTTCTGCCCAGATTCAGGTGGGTTGCAATCTCTGCCAATATCAGGGTCATATCATTAAACCCTTTGCATGTGGGACATAAAGAGGCTTGGGCTAAAACCAAGAGAAGGGCCTGACCTAACTGAGAAGTACCCTTAGAGGCAAAAGGGATTTTTGCTTTCCTTATGCTCTCCTGCTGTTTTGTAGCCCTTTTACATATTTCTCTCTTTTTTCAAGCTAAATCTTTTCCTTCTTGATGCTCTCCTTCCCAGGAAGCCACCAGGCCCTCCCATTGCCCCCAACAAGGTACCAGCCTGAAGTTCCCTACTGCCACCTCTGCCGACAGTGTCCCCTCCCTGTCCCCCTGTGCCACCTGCTCTGGGAAGTGCCCAGCATAACCTATATTCCCATGGGCTTTCACCCTGCAACACGGCTTGGGAGGCTGCGAGCCCCAGCTAGTGATGTTTAGACAGTTCAGGAAGATGTCAAGTGCGAAGAATGTTAAGTACAAGGTAAGACTGGGCACACAGTGTGGATGCACAGCCCTCCAAAAAAGAGGATTCCCAAAAGACTTTTGTAAATTTACCCTCAACATTAACAAACAAAAAAACAAAACCCAAAAACAAACCAAAAACCAAACTGAAAGAGTAAAACCAATTGACAATTAAGGGAACTTAATTGTCCTCATTGTTTGATTCTAAACCTCTGAAACCTCTAATGACAACAGAAAATACTCTAACCGGAAAGCTGCCTTTATCTGGGATGTTAATAGGGACACATTGCACACTTCAGGTTTTTTCCATTCATTTGCTCTAGATAAGCAGCGTGCTATTACTCTCTAGTGGTGCTGTCTTCAGGGACTATTTCTGTCCGGCACTTGGGAGAATGCATTATGGGATGTCAGCATGTGTGAGCAGAGATAGTATGGCTTGTCATGTACAGACAGGCCATATTCTCCTATAAAATGATGGCTTTGTCTTTTATCACTGTCACAGTCTTACTTAACAAGCTGTGACTCTGTGGTTCGTCACAAAGAAAACTGTCATCCCTAGATACGTGCCTTGGATGCCCTTTCATCTTCCACGCAGGTAGGATCTGCCACGAGACATCAAGCAGAGCAGGAACTCCAGATGGACTCTGCTGGTGCAGCAGTATAGTAACAAAGGGCTTTACTGGCACAAACCCAGGCTTTGCACCTTCGATTAGATTACAGAGATGAGGAAAACATATGTAAGCTTTTAAATGAAGCAAGACCTGGTAACATGTCATAAATATAATTAGAAAAGGAAATGTTAGTAATCCATCGTGTTTAAGTGATAATTTATTTATCATGGTGTTATTCTGAGCAACAGATAAATCAATTAGAGTTGCTTTCAAAAGCAAATAAATAGTGTTTGTCCAATGGAGTGATGACAGACAAAGTGTTTTGAGGAACTCAGAAGTTCTGTAGTTGGATTTCTCCACATTTAGGGTGAAATCTGGAGGATCACTGGCCTTTACTAAAGATCGTGATGCTGCTAGCAGTTTTTCTGGATCTTAGTGCTTCTATTCATAAGGTCAGTGAATAAAGAAACAGTGTCCGTTGCCAGGATCAGAGACAGACACCAAAGGAGAAAAGCCTTCAGCCTGTCTGGAGGGCACGTATATCAAATAGTTATACAGGGTGTTTAGTGAGTGCTTTGCACCAGAGCCTGCAGGTCAGAAGTTTTCTGGCAGAGGAATACGGACATATTCTGCTCACTTCAGCATTTTGTATGGCCATGGGACACATTATACTGCCAGAGTTGGGATTCTGCAGATCAGATTAAACTACTTTGTGGACATTAAAGTATGAATATTTCATGTGAGCTTTTACAGGGCGGAATTTAAACTAAGGTGCTAAAGTACTTCTCCACATTCCTCTTTCTTGGGATTTTGTATTTTTAGACTAGTCTTCCCTTGCAAAAAGTTGTCCTGCCATGGGACTGCTTTTTAATTGTGTGAGTGGGAAAATTAGAAATATTAACCCTCGTGAGGTGCAGATTACCAATCCCAGTGCAGGAAGGAGAAGAAGAAAGAGACTCTGTCAGTCAACAAAAGTGTCTTCTGAGGGTGTAACATTACAAGGAGTGGAAACAGAGTGGTTTGTCCATTGATGGAAAAATGCAGCGTTCACATATAATAGTGCTGCCAGGATTTGAGGGATGCCAAGGAAACCTGTGCGGACGTGTTACCAGCAAAAGTGCCTGCCTGGCTGGTGCTTAAAAATAGAAAAGAGGGTGTTGAGTACATAGAAACTGATGTTGAAGGATTACTGACCTCTTTATTTTAAAAAAGTGTCATCTCCCTCTGCCTGATTCTGAATGTTCTCACCCTCACCAGTGCTCAAAGATTTGAAACAAAATATAACTCCCTGGAAATGAGGTTACCCTACTTGGGTAATGTTTCCCCATTGAGTCCGAATGCATACTTCCCACAGGCCACTGCCTTTAGCTGTGCTGAAGACTGGTATCACTGCACACAAATATGGGCCACACAGATCGTTTGGGCTCCTTATTAGGAAGGGGGGGAAGGGAAACCAGTGTTTTTGTTTCATTTAAAGGCTATGCTCAGGTGAGCGTGAATGGGCAGTGAATTCATCTTTCCTGTCCCTGCTCTCCTGCCAGAGGGATACTCAGCTCCAAGGGTCCCATTCAGCTTGTTTTGTGCTTAAGCTGAGCCCCACCGTAACTTCTGGATGACTTCTCTGCCTCTCCCTGTCCCAAAAGCCTCTGTTATGGGTGTGCCTTAAGAGTTAAACTCTGAGACCAAGCCCACCTTCACCTCTAGGCAAAACCCATATATGCTAAGATCCATCCCCTTGGGCCTTTCTGCTTACTAAAGCTCCTGGCTTTTGGACACATCTCTTATTAAAAACAGATTTGGCTTCCATCCTGCACATAATCTGTCTCCCATGGAGATGAGGATAATGAAGGTATACGGTGGGGAAAGTCCCATTGCAGTGAAAGGCTGAAAGCTCCCCTGTCTTCCTGACGAAAGGCTCAAGTGATGCCAACCGTAGATTGTGTTTTCACCTTGTACAGCTGGACCCCTGCGCAAGTTGCACGGTTGATGGCACGAGTTGCACAGTTGATGGCACGAGTGGGTTGTCTAGCTGACACTTTCTGCTGCGGGATGCATGGGGTCGGGTCACTAGTGAATTTTGTAACAGAGAGGGTGGGTACGGACAGAGAAAGAAGGGGGATCCACAGGAGCTGTCCCAGTGGGGAGGAACCCACTGGAGGCAGTTCACGGAAAGAAGAGGTAGGAGTTAACTTTTTCCCACAAGCTTAAAGGAATTACTGGTGCTGTCTTAGCCCAAAGTTTTCTCCTGGACGGAGAAATTAATCCCTTTTCCCAAACACCAGCAAAGCTTTTCAAAACCAGCTGGTGGTACTGCAGCTTGTTTCTGTAACGACTCAGTGCAGCCTAATGACTGGGGCACTTGTCATGCATCCTGATTGTTGTGGTTCCCTGCTTTTCTGTTTCAGGGGAGATTGCATTTCTGTGTATGCACAAGTATACAGCGAGCAAAATATTAGTGCTGTTGCAATAAATCCTCTNAAAAAAAAAAAAATTACGTCTATGTGCCAATTTTTCCTTTCAACAAATTATGTAATAGTTCAAATGAGAGCACAAAGCAAGTAGCACAGAAACAGCTGGTGGGAAACCTTGCTCAACATTAGGCACTTCCAAGCCTGAACAGTGTAATGTGCATGGCTTAGTGCATCGTATGGCTTTACTAATTTAGGAGTGATTGTGCAAAAAGGGCTGTGCAGGGACACTGCTGGACAGCTAGGGACACTGGTGGACCGCTTCACACTGCAGTTAAAAGTCTGCCTACACTTGCTGCATAATGGAGCCAGAGTTATTTTTACTTCCCATTTGGTGTTGTTTAAAAAATAATGCTGAAAACAAAGAGCTGGAAAACTGGTTGATATTCACAAAATGTCTGCGCAAATAGAAGCATTGGAGAAGACTATTATTCTCTTGGGTAGCATTCTGAATTTAGATACCAGCATCAGCCTTTTCAGTTTTTGGACTTTTGGAGTTTGAATGGAGAAATATCAAGATATTTGGGGTTGTAATTAGATTTTTTTTCTTTATTGTGCCCTTTTTGAGGCCATTTATGTATCTGAAAACGCTGCTCTTACAATACATTTACAAGTTCATGGTTACTGATAGGGTGTTACTAAAAATTTTGGCAAAGCTACCTTGAAGTATTGTTCAAATGTTCAAGAAAATCCCTTGATCTTGATTCTTCACTATGTTCATTCCATGAAGCGTTTAACAGAATGCCAGCAGAACTAGATTTAAAAATAAATACAATAATGTATAACCTATGGCTTAAAAGGGAGAAGGAGTGTTTTGTGTTATTCAGAAAATGAAACTTTGAATGTAATTGCATGTAAAAAATGTAATTAAAAGCATTGGTCAGGTATAACTTTTATAAAATGATATATATTTATTTATGATATATATTTATTAGGGATGAGAAAGGCCATTTCAGGAAAATAGAGTCATCTGAGTCATTTACTTTCTCCAAACGCCTGCAAGATAATTATTGATGTATTTCAACTTGCATCAGTAACTGTGACTTCCATGAGAAATTCTGTCTCCATTTAACCTCTACAGCATAATTCATGCTTTCCTCTGGCCATAGAGTCAGCTGAGTCCCTGTCCCCATCTGTGGCAGATCCTGTACCTGGGACACAGGAGATACCTGCAGAGGCATCGGGGTGGTGACCATGGGTTCCCCTGGCTGATACCAGTTTCCGTGAACAGTTCTTTTGCAGGAATGCACCCCATGGCAGACGGGATGCTCTTTGAAGCTTCATGATGTTTTTCAGATAAATTCTTCGCTGCTCTTCGTATGCTGGAAAGTCATGAGAGCACACAGGGCACCTCTGTTCTGCACTTGATGTATTTTCTCAGACTGTAACCTCCCTGAGAGGAAGTCTGTCTTTTTCTGTGTCTGTATCATTCCCTAGGGCAGTAAAAACCCCACAGCTCAGCTGGGGTCTGGAGGGACAAGTACACAAGTAAATAAAAACCTGACATACAAATGCTGAACATCAAATAATGATGTTCTTGGGGTACAGATCCATTTAGTTGAGTGAATATTAATGATCAAAACTCATTTATAATTTAGCTGTTTACTGACATTTTGTTTTTATTTATCTATTATATAAATATCTATTAAAATATCTTTTTTTAAAAAACAGAAGGTAGTTTGGGGTCAGTACAAACAAAAATTTTGCTACACTGTCCTTATAACCAACAGGTAAAGGCAAGGAGTAAAATTCTGGCTTCCAAAAATAACTTTTTTTGTTGCAGCACAACAGTGAAAAACCATTTCAAAGTGCTGACGGACCATTCCTCTTCTTCTGGTTGTTCCAGTCTTTAGCAGGCTGTCCATTATCTGAATAATAGATCAGACTGTTGCTTTCCAGCCCTAGAGCAGCTGCTGCAGGGTGATCTCTGAGCCACGTTCCCCCGTTTGTCCAAGCCCGGGGAGCCTCACCAGCACTGAAGCAGAGCTCAGAGCCAGCTGGGGGGAACCAGGGTGGTTCTCCAGGCTCCAAGCTCTGCAGCTGGCCCGTGGTGCCCCGGCTGTGCCCAGCTCTGCACCCTCTGGGCGCTTCACCAGCCTCCAAGGCTTCCTCCTCTCCCATGACGGAGATCTGGCTGACTCATTTACTATCAACTGGAGTGATTTGTTTGCTTCCCAGAAAGTTGTTCCATAGCATTAGAGAAGGTTTAACAAAATTTATGTCTTTTGTACAATATGTGGGAGAGATTAACCTGCTTTGCACATAATGAGAACAAAGTAAGTTCTGAGGCATGATTTTGGTGTGGTTTTTTTTCCATTTTTATTAATCCACTGAGAGGCGTTGGTTTATTTACTGGAACTCTACTTTTTGTAATCACAAGGAATTTCACAGAATCACAGAATCACAGAATGTTAGGGATTGGAAGGGACCTCGAAAGATCATCCAGTCCAATCCCCCTGCCAGAGCAGGAACACCCAGATCAGATCCCACAGGAACGCATCCAGGCGGGCTTTGAATGTCTCCAGAGAAGGAGACTCCACCACCTCTCTGGGCAGCCTGTTCCAGTGCTCTGTCACCCTCACTGGAAAGAAGTTTTTTCTCATATTCAAGTGGAACCTCCTGTGTTCCAGCTTGAACCCATTGCCCCTTGTCCTATCACTGGATGTCACAGAGAAGAGCCTGGCTCCATCCTCCTGACACTCACCCTTCACATATTTATAAACATTCATTAGGTCACCCCTCAGTCTCCTCTTTTCCAAGCTAAAGAGACCCAGCTCCCTCAGCCTTTCCTCATAAGGGAGATGCTCCATTCCCTTCATCATCTTTGTGGCTCTGCGCTGGACTCTCTCCAGCAGTTCCCTGTCCTTCTTGAACTGAGGGGCCCAGAACTGGACACAATATTCCAGATGTGGTCTCACCAGGGCAGAGTAGAGGGGGAGGAGAACCTCTCTTGACCTACTGACCACCCCCCTTCTGATACACCCCAGGATGCCATTGGCCTTCTTGGCCACGAGGGCACAGTGCTGGCTCATGGTCACCCTGCTGTCCACCAGGACCCCCAGGTCCCTCTCCCCTACAATTTATTCTACTAAAGAAAATTACTTTCTTCATCCTTGAAACCTGCATCTTTTTAGCAAGGCAATGTAAAAGATTTTTAGCGTTTTCTCTTCCTGAATGTGAATCTCCTAAAGCCCACCTGTGCTATGCCTTTCCTCCTCTTCTTCACATGATTTTCAAACCAGCTTAGCTGCCCAGGGAAATAGGTCTAGGCTATACTTAATGCTGTGCCAGTGCTCAGGTGTTGGTCTTTGCAGGGAGAAGAAAAGCTGATCTATGCACCAGCCTGGTTCAAACAGGAGGTGGAGGACATGGGTCTTATTAGCTGCAACCCCAGAGTCAGAGTATTTCTGTGCGTGTCTCAGAGAGAAGCCTTAGGGACATGGCACTCTCCAGAGAACTGTGGGACAAGGTTTCTATTTTGTCACTTAAGGAGTCAATAAATGGGTCAGTCATCCTACACAGACAGACCTTCTGACGTATTCTAGATCTTCTCCTGTGAACTTTTAAGGTAAAAATTCAGTCTGTGGCAATTAATTTCTTAGTGAAGTTTCTATGGAATATTTTGAGAAGTTAAACTTTATTGTTTTCCAACTTTGTCTTCCCTTTCCTTATTTAAGCTGCTCCACATAGCAGATTTGCATACAATTTGTTCCTTGCTTGGTCTGGAATGCTATAATATTTCCACAAGTAGCAAAAGAGTACTATTTTTCCTTTTTGAGACATTCTAAGATACTCAAAGTTTTTGTAAAACAAAGTGAACAGATCTATTGAAATAAAATGAAAATAATTAAAATTGTCATTGGAATCACATTTATGGGTAATGGGGAGGAGAAGCCATTTTAAAAATCTTTGAAACCATCGCTCCCCTTTTGGATAGACAGGGTTTTCATTTTCACTTCTGCAGCTGGAATGTTGTTATTCTGCTTTAAGGGGAGGGTGTGGTGCTGGAGGGCAGGTGCTATAGGGCCAGGAGCAGCCTGGGGCTGGGAGCTGCTTTGCAGGTGGTGCAAGGGAAAGATGGAGCCATGGTCCCAGTTGTGGGGGGAGGAAGCCAACCCTCCCTCCCCAGAAAGGCCTCCAGAGCCACGGCAAGGCTTGCTAGGATCCCAGAGGTCCATGGAGCTGGCTGGAACGGAGCTGAGAGGTAGGAGCAGTCTGTGATGGAGTATGGGACAGGTTCCTCTCGGTTTTTGGTTGCTCAGTCGTTGCTTTTCCTCACAAGGAAATAATTATCAGAGCTCCCACTTCGAGAACTCTGATTTTTTTTGTTTGTTTCTTTTTAAGCCTCTTGATCTTATTTGGGGAACGTATGAAGAAGGTCGAGGCAGGTCCTTTGCAATGCTGCTGATTAATTTGCGCTCCTCTCGCACTGCTTTGAAATCTCTGTAAGAATAAGTATGGATGTTTTACATTTGAGGAGCTGTAAAGAAGAATTATGTCTTTTGTTTCAAAAGTTGCTAAAATTTCAAAATCCTCTTCTGTGGGAGTCTTTTACAGTGGGAAAAAAATGCTGATGAATATTACGTTTTTTCCACGGAGTACTGTCTTGCAAGGCAGCAGGAGATAAGAGTTCAGGGTTAGGTCTGTGCTTGAGATGAATGATCGCATTTTCCATTTCACATAATGACTATTTTGTGGCTTGTGCAAAAGAATAATGGTGTGTGCTGGTTAATTTGATCAACTTGATAACAAATACTCTGTGAAGTGGAGAAAATTCTTTATTTTTTTGTCCAGTTTCTGTAAGTGTGGAGAGCACATAAGGAATGCTTCCCAGCCTGAGCATGGATCTGATGATGCTATTTTAACTTTAGATTGTTGTTATAGCAGAGTTCTGTGGGTTCGCGGGAGAAGAAGCAAATCAGGTTGGGAAGTCAAAATAGGAAAGAAAGTTAGAAAGGAAAAACAAAAATCACAGATGGATGATACTAAATATGGATTAAGCTGTAAAAATGAAGAACACAACAGTTATTTACAGACTTAGATCAGTTAAAATCAATGAAAGACAATGACACTTCAATATAAACAAATATAGAACAAGGAATACTTTTATAGAGACAGGTACTTGGTGGTGCTTGTTTGGGAAATGGTGGGAGAAAAATAATAGAAGAGATAAATAGCTGGAACAGATACAGAGGTGGTGTAGGTGGGCAAGGTACGGCTTTCCCTGGTTATTTAGCTTACCTACCAAGTAAACACGCTCCGAAACAACATGTTCAGACCCACTTACCTGCTGTGAGCCAGCGAGTGTCTATTAAAGAAAGGAAGAATTAAGAAATAACACTGGATGGGGGGAAAAAAGCAACTGGAATTATTTGAATTAGAATTTTTATTTCTGCTTGGATCTCCTGATGGAGAAGGTCTGCCCTGCAGTGCGAGCTGCTGTTTACATTTGTTTACATCTGTCCAGATCTCAGCCCTAGATTCTAGGTACCTGGCTTGGGTGGTGGGGGGAAAAAAAGCTGAAAATCTGTTTTTCTGAGCATGATGTAGATTTTGTCAAGGGGAAATACCCTGATAGCACGGGCTATTAGCAATACATGGCAGAGGCAAGAAGTGTCACCTGCAACACCTCATTCCTGAGAGTCCCAGTGCCCTGGCCTTCTGTAGAAAGTCATGATGCGCTGGGGTAGCAAGAGTTTTACTGTGTCTTCTCAGCTTTGCACCTTGCAGTCTTCCTTCCTAAAAGGCATGATAAAAAGCTCCATCTGCCTCTCCTTTTACTCCAGCAGCTAGGAATAAGGGATGATAAATCCTGCCCTTTTCATGGAATAACTTCTCACGCTCTGCACAAGTGAGGAAGATCACACGAGATCGTGGGTACTGGAGGGAAGGTCAATATCCAAAAGTATGATAAAAGGGAGAAACAAAAGATCAAGCAATGCATTGAGGAGAAAGAAACAATACATCAGGAGAGCCCATTTTGGAGAAACAAAAGATCTCCTGTTGCAGCAGCCGGGCTCGGCAGGAGGGGAGCTGCTTCCCATCTCCATGTCCAGCCTCACGGAGCAGGCAGACTCTCTTCCTCCTCCTCACTGTCAACACCCTGCAAAAGGACACAGATAGCCCCTGCCTTCTGCTGGGCCACATCTTTAGGAGGTGGCCAAGTGATTCTTGTGTCCTCATTTTAAAGGTATATTTCACCGTGTGTCTACATTTATGGACAGGAATATTGGTGGTCTCTTCTCTCTGTTTCATCTGCCATAACGATCTAGGGGTGTTCTGGCAAAGAATGATGCTTTCTTGTCCTGTTGTCTCTGCTTTGTAATCAGCTCCACCTGTTTCATGACGGGAATTAATGGGCTTGGGGAAATGAAGCCATGAGCTACACGGGGCTCTGCTCTCTTGGACTCCTAAAGGAAAGAGGGAGCTCAGCCATTCACTGCAGACTTCTATTATTATTTTTTATGGCTCTCAGAAGCCTTCAAACACTAAAGATGTGCTACTGTCAATATACTAAGATAATTTTTAAAGATTTCAACTTTGTCATTGAATCAGACTATGTGCTGCCATTGATTGAATAACACTGTTGAGTCCAATTCCTCAAACACCGTTTAGCACCTTGTAATCTGCCACTGAAATTACTTCTGACATTGCCCTGTATACTTGAGAGGCAAACCTATATAGGAAATATTAATTGTAAAGTATAAGTATGTGTCAGACTTCCTTCTTTTAGGTGATCAGTGAATCTGCCCAAAAGGTGGGTCATATCTTTACAATACTAAGCTCAAAGGACTAAGTGTTGTAAGGAACCTCCATGGTATATGCTTGAGTATAGGTGGATACCAACACGTATCAAGGGTGTATGGCAAGTGCTTACCTCTACAGAGAAACCCATGCCTGTACAGATAAAAACATACAGGGGGAGAACACTTGGAACGGGACTAACAGGGATCAGTTTGAGCACAGAAACTCCCTTAAGAAGCCAAAGGACTAGAGAAGGAATCTGGATTCAGTGATCTGTCCTTGTGGTTTCCCTGGTGATTTCCTCCAAGGCAATGGCTCCATGTGGCCCCTGTGCCAAAAATAATATATCAGGATGTAAGAGAACTCGTCTCATGACAGTCCTCAGGACAAACTCTTTGACAGAAGAGGGGGACGAACCCTCTTGCAATGGACAGCCCAAGCAAACAGGAATGGATGATGTAGAAGAACCAAGCAAAAGAGTGACACCAGGCCCAGAGGCTGTCTCTTCCAGCAGCTAAGTCTAATAGCTAAAAATGCCTCACAGAATCGGTTAAGTGAGAAAAATCTGCCATCAACAAATAGTAGAAAAAAATTGTTTCAGCTGACTGCAATTTCTGCCAGTCTTCCTCGTCCATTAGCAGCATAAATAGTGCACAGGCTGATAGGAGCCATCATAAACATACATCCCCTCCCACTGGGAGGTTTAATAAATATTGTTAGCTCCTAAAAATGTTATAATGTTTATTGATTTAAGCCTCTGAGATTCTACTAAGGAATGATCTGTGGGTTTCGTAATGTAAATCACATGGATGTCTATACAGAACTTTAAAACACAAAGTCACTGTTGTAAATCTAAATGCACTATTTGTATACGTATCTGTTGGAGGTAGAGATTGATGCCCCTAGTTAGGATTGTGTGGGTTTGGTGTAGTTCCTTTGTAGGATGAAATTGTTTTTCACATGTATGTTTAATATCTTCCAAGTTTGTTTATAACATGCCATCTGCATTTAAAAAAATTAAGGAGTCTCAGGTTTGAAATTTAAGGTTATCTTTAGCTACTCAAAGTGGAAGTGTTTGTGGTGGGGTTTGTTTTTTTGGTTTTGAGAATAAG